>JAQIXO010000465.1:0-19897 GCA_034700305.1 Protaphorura armata
GACTTAAGACCCTGTTGCAGTGTAATAAAATATTTTCTTTCCAAATTTATTTCGCACTACAACGCTTCAAAATGCACACTCTGCCATATTGTACATATTTTTTTTACAAGATACGACACACACACACACAAGGATGTGATTCTCCATTGTAAACATATAATTAAGTGAAAAGACATAAATATTTTTGTGGCTGGATTTCGTCAGCGCAACTGAAATGAAGGGAGAGAGAAAATTTTATTAATATATTAATGACTGCAATTGTTGCAATTTAGCATCTGTTCCATCATTTTTCCAATTGCGAAGAATGTGAGCAAAATAAATGAAACTAATCCGATAGGCCAAAATGAGAATAAATTTTATACATATATTTTATCATGTGTCACCATAATAAAATATATGTATAAAATTTATTCTCATCTGCACTCCTTTTAATCACAATAGAATTAATTAATGTTCACGTGTAACAACTACCGACTCGGCAATTCCCTGAACAACAATCTGAATTCAAAGTACATGTGTTCCCATAAGTTATACAACATTTTCCAGTAGTTGCATTACACCCATTAGTACAACATTCTCCCTTGTGCTTACAAGGACTCTCAAAATTTAAGCAAGTGCAGTATCCATCCACACAATTCCCAGAACAACAATCTTTATTCGTTAGACATTCCCGAATTGCACCTCTACAACAAGATCCATTGTAACAATTAGTACTTTCACACTCACCATTAGCTTGACAACCATGACCATCCCTGTATAGACACCTGTACAAACCTGAGACTGAAATACAGAATCCTGAGCAACATGATTTATTATTATCACAAGCTCTTTCAATGCTTGTACATGAACAATAGCCCAGATGCGTTTGTCCAGAACAACAGTCAGATTCATATCTGCTTATCAATCCATTCGAAATACATTCATTAGGACTGCATTTACCACTGGAACAAATATTAGAACAACAGTCTTCGGATTTAGCACATGAGTTTCCGGAAGGATTACAAGCACACACTTTTTTATTTCCATCGTCTTGAACACAAGTACCCGCGCAACAGTCGGAGGTTGATGAACAAGTCAAACCCGTTGAATTGCATTGTTGAGAGGTGATGACCGTCAGAATCGACGAAAGTGTGATTAGCAGAGCAATCATGCTTATCAGTAGTAGCAGTAGCTGCAATTCAAAAATTAAATAGTTGTTAATTATTTAAGATCATTACACTATAATTACAAAATATATTCTTTAAAAAATCTTACGCACTAGTTAGCCCTTTGGGTTAGAAAATAGTGAAATGTAGTTGGTTTTAGAAATGAAATGAGGTTGGGTTTTTTATACTCAAGTATATGTTTTCAGAGAGAGTGGCGTGATATTTGCACACAATGTTCTATTCGCCGCAAATGAAATATATATCCGCAGAAGAATAGGACGGATTTTGTTGTCTGTGAGCAATTCATTTACACCCAATTCGATTACACAACTGATTGGGTCTGGGTTGATATTGCAAACAAATTTTTTGGTTAATTTCCACATAATCTGTTGTGTATTTTTGGCAAAAATTTACGTCACATTAGTTACCTGTCTTTCATATTTCCTTGGAATATTATTCTAATGTCATAGAAGGTCAAAGGCGTGAACGAATATCAGACTCTGTCTCCAGAATTATCTATTCAGAAATTGACCTTGTAAATTCGGGTTTTAATATGTGATATGGATTTTGACATAACCTAAATTTATTATTTGACGGTTGGGCAGAGCTTTCTTGTTATTGTGCAAACTAATCTGGCCAAATGACAGAGAAAACCACAACTACTGTTTACAATATTTATTAAACTAATAAAGCTGGACATGTAGGCAGTGGTTTCAGCTGTTTCCAATGCCATGACTCCTTGTAGAATTGTATTGTGGCTTACGTGCGTAGTTGTTGATGAGAATTTGCATGGCGAATCTCATGATATCATTGCTAGAAATATTTCGTAAAACAATGCTTGTCGGTAAACCAATAATAATTCGTGAACTCGAACAAATTCGTTAGCATTTGTTGCTAGGGAATATGAACAACCCAATGAATAAAATGTTGTTGCTAGAAAAACATTAAGAATTAGCGAATTAGCCTTGCAATTCTAAACCATCATGAGCGAGGTGCATACTAAAATTCCTCAGTGTTTCGGATTCACGCTAAAATATTAAATTCTGTTCACAAAGTGTTTCATTCTGTTCACAGAACAAAACCGTCACATTTGCCCATCACGTTAATTGTCATTGAATGCGGTTCAGTACTCTGGTACTATGCGAACCCGGTATTTAAACTGTAAAATGCTGTTGTGTAAACTAATACTCAGGAAGGATTTGTCTTGTCCCTCATTAACCTTGCGTCCTAAAACTGATAATGTTGAATGTTAGAATGACAAGTGGGATTAAGATTACCGCAACAGACAATGAGCATAGTAAAACTGACACGACTCCCACTCGTCAACAATAATTTATTATCTAATTATTATAAATTAACACTGCACTGGAATGTGAGTGTGTCCATGAAGGATGCCTGTAAATAACATTGCAAAATATTACTATTGATATTGATTGTATAATACCTTGAATTGACTAGACACTTTTAAGTGATCTGTCAATTCAGATTAATTGTCAGGGTATTCAAGTCTGGGAATGTAAATCAGGGACATGAAGGTCCATTCAAATTTTTTATCGTATCATAAAATTTTACAACTCATCCAGTGTGCCTATTCACATGAAATGAAAACTAGTCAAGTTTACACTGCAGATTGTGATTGTCGAGTTATTTTCATATTTTGGATTCAGTTAGAAGAAATAATAAAAATAAAAGGTCTAGTTGGAGTAGTAAGCCATAAAGATGGGATCGGGAGTGTCAATGTCCCGTGTGGACAACCGATCCCAGTACACGACCTCGCATCGATATGAGTGCGCCGGACACGATATAACAGATACCCTGTACCCTGGACGTGAGCACCACCGAAACGATGGATATCACCGAGTAACTCATACAATTTCTGTGACCGATAGTAAAGGCAGACTTATCAAGAAACTGAGATTTTGGTCCGGAAACGATAATCAATGGGAAATACGAAATCATGGCGTGGTTCTAATCAGACAATGGGATCACAGTAAAGAAATTGGAACTTCGAGGTAAGCTAGGCAATTATTAATCATAACTGTTTAATTATGATTAAATTACTGACCATAATTTCTCTACGGATTGGTGTGACTCTTTAGATACATGAACTGGGATCTAGATCATGAAGAAATGTATAATAATCAAGACCGCGAAGAGGAAAACCGTCGTCGGCAAGAAGAACAGCGCCGGCGCGAAGAAGAAAACCGTCGGCGCCAGGAGGAAGAGCGCCAGCGCCGTGAAAATGAGGAGCGTCGTAAGAGAGAAGAGGCGGAGCGACGACGGCAGGAGGAGGAGCGTCGTAAGCGAGAAGAAGAAGAACGACGCCGGCAAGAGGAAGAACGACGTCGGCAAGAGGAAGAGCGACGCAGACGCGAAGAAGAAGAGCGACGTAGACGTGAAGAAGAAAAACGACAACAAAACGTAGACCGAGAGAGGAGCGATGCGATAGCCAAGGAAAAACGTGACCAAGATTTGTCGGAATCTGAGTTGAAGAAACAGGAAATAGCCCGAGAAATGGAAGAAAAGAGACAGATGGAGATTGTAAAACAACAGAAATCTGCTGGGTGGTCGGCAGCAAGTAAAATTGAAACAAAGAAGCAAATGGGGGATATCAAAATTGGCACCAACAAAATTGTCGCTCCAGAATTGACGGATGATGAAATGAGAAGAATTCGAAGTTTTTGCGAACTGCTTTTAGCCGTTCAAAATTCTGATAACAAGTCGGCCGGGCTTCTCAAAGCTCTCAACGTTCTTGATATTACGGACCTCGATGATGCTCCGGAAGAAATTCTGTTCACCATATATCATCACATTCTGAACATCCGAAAATCTTCATTAATTTTTAATGACAGCTCTAAAACACTCAAAATTATTACGAGGCTATTCGTGAAAATCACAAGCAATGAAATAGTTGACCTTGAGACAGAAGCCGATCGTGAAGAATACAATGCTATTCTAGATGACGCAGAAGAAGTAGTGAAGGAACGTTTGATAAACCTTCCTGTTATTTCTGCCGATGAAAGCGAAGAAAGTTTACTCACAAAATCCACAGCCGCTTTCGAAATCATTGCTGAGGCAGAAGGCGGATATCCATTAGAAACATTCCGTTTCTACTTTGGAAAAATTTCAGAAATTCAAAATCCACCCGATCAAGTTCTGCTCGCAATACTAGAAATTATTAGTCTGAATCAAAACAAAGCTCTTGTAAAAGATATACAGCTAGTAAATTTCATCCTGAGAGTAAAACCCACTTCAAAAGAATTAAAAACAACACAAATGGATATTCTGGTCATGTGCCTTCAAAATGGCGTCGAATCAAAAGAACTGCTCGAATTCTTTGAAGGAATCATTCTGGATGATAAATCTACTCTCGCTATGACCAAGATAACAGCTGTTCAATACCTTTCAAATTTAGCAGCCATCAATAGTTGCCACATGAATCAGAGTTATAAACTTTTGGAACCATTGTGTCAAATGATGAACCAAATCCATGCGAACAAAGATGACGAGATTCATTCAATATTAATTGTTCTGGACTCCATCCTCACGGTCACCGCTATGAATGAAGGTCAGAAAAGTATTCTGGAGAAATCAGTTGCCCATGTAATCAATGGCAAATCTATGATAGCCATAAAATATGCTTGTGATTGGTACTTGAACGATAAAATCGGATTCCTGGAACCCTTGAAGAATAGATTACTCGAAATGCTGCAGGATCAAGAATACAAGAGTTTCGTCTCCTCATTCTTCCATGACATGGCCGAGAAAAATGTTAAGGATTTGCCTGAGGAGTTTACTTTATTTGGTGACATTTTTGAAATCAATGGATCGCGGTCAAAGTCCGCTTGGCAACTCGACCTTCACGTAAAACTCGCGATTCTCCTGCAACGCTTGGAAGACAAAATTGAAGTCGAGAATTTGGTGATGGTCTCCATCATCCAAACATTTAAAGCAGCACACAATCTCTCCTTTGACTCTGAATCAATTGACTACTGTTTACAAATATTTTCAACTGTGATTGCAACCGAATTTGACTCTGTCATGGGCCTTGATTTCAAATCTCTTAATTTGGACAACGGTTGGATGAATGCATATCTTGATCACGAAGTTCCTGAGATCCGAACCAGTGCGTTCCGCCTATTGACAGTTTTAATGGAAAAACACAAATTAGAGAAACTTGATTGGGAAATGTACGTTTCAACGGCTCTGAAAATTTTTCAGAATTGGCAGTCTATTGAAGAACACAGATTTGCAAGTGAATATTTGGTGACCGTGATTCCTATGATAATGGCAAATGAAGAAGAAATTATCGCATTGAAAGTGATAAGTGAAAATATTGTTGAGGACTGTGTACCTTCAGCGAATGCTGAGCATGCTGAGCTTAGGAAGGACGCGATTTCCGTAGCACTTGTGTGGATTGACGTAAGTTCACCGACCAATTTCAAAATAGAAATATAATAATTTGTCATTTCGTTATAGAATTCCTAACTTTTTTGTTTCTGCAGAGTCTCCTCGCAAATTCAAAATTTACAGATGAAGACTTGACGAAAATCTATAAACAGTTAACCACAGCTCCGAATTATTGTCTTCATTTACTTCGCAACATTTTGAGTCATATCTTGGCTATGAATGGACACGATCTTTGTGTACAGTGTATTGACCTACTGAAAGTACTGGCAGAATCAGGAGACATTTTTCCTTTTGAGGTTGATAAACTGACGGACCTTCAAACCTTTCTAAAGCTCCCAGACATAGAACGTTCTCTGAAGGAAACTCTTTTACTTGAAGTCATCGGTAAAGGTATCGGGACAACTACACCAATTGGACAATATCACAAAATCTCCGGCAAATGGGTCCATGCATTGTTGTCGACAATCGGAATCTTAGTGGAGCATGGAAATCCTGAAATTGTCAAACTATTCAGCGAGGCATGCTCAAAGTTTGCGGTTCGAATCCGATTGGCTCAAGATTCGATTTTGAAAATTTTGAGTATCTTGGAAGACCCGAGATTTAAAATGAGCATTCGACTCTCTGCGTCCAAAACTTTGTGTTACGTTGTGCGGAATGACAAGACAATTCTTGACAATATTCCACAATTTTCATCAGGTATTTTGTACATGCTCCGAGAAGCTGATATGAGGATTTACGGTCTTTTCACTCTTTGTCACGTGGCTGAACTTCCTGAAAATAGAAGCGAAATTATTAAACAAATCCAAACCATTCACAGTCAGGCATTGAAGATGGCGGCTGTCGTGAAAGACCCATCGGCAGAAGAATCCACAATTCTTCGGCTGTGCGAATTCCTGTTGCGGAAATTTTGCGGAAATCAAAATCTTGAAAATCCTGGCGAAAATTTTAATTGGATGATCGAATGGCTCTCAATCCCAACACATGCAGACGATTTGGCATACGTCCTGAAAGATCAGGCAAAATACGCCAGATGGCTGTTGAGGCAAGAAAGTATGGAATTGGTCAGACAAGGACACAACATTAAAATTGATTTGGCAATCGCAAAAATTGAGACATGTCTACATAGTGGAAATTTTAACCAGCTCTCGACAGCGGAATCCACTTTAGACCGAATCTTGAAACATTGTCAAATGCATAAAATAGAAGAACGAGTTCAAGATTTGCAAATTCTGAAAGGAGACATATTTATGGCTCAGGGAAGCTTCAAGGGAGCCATCAAAATTTTTAAAGAAATGAACCACACCGGAATTTTGGCTAAAATTGCGAGAGCACATCTGGGGTTGGGACTCTACGATCGGGCAGCTAAAATGTTTGAAAGTTTGCCAAGTAATCATCGACAAGGATTTGGAATTGGCATTCATATATGCGAGAAATCCATGGCATTATTCGACGTTCTTCGGAATCTGACGGGTTCAAAAGCGCTCGCACGAGCTCAGCTGAAAGGTTTCCATACAAAAATTGGAATGGCGACCTCGAACATCAAAGAGGTCAACGACATGCTCGGTTTCTTAGTCGACCGTGGAGAATATTACGACTTGAGCGTCATTGCGACGATGGATGCTTCCAGATGGAAAATTGAGTTTTTAGCCAGAGAAATTTTTAACAGAACAACCGGAACTTCTGAAAACAAGAATTGGCCTGAATTTTATGAAAGTTTCAAGGCTTTGGAAAAATTTCATGGAGGTGAGCTGCAAGGTATTCTTCATTCCTTGTTGAACTTACAAAAGAGAGATGGTAGGTTAATGGGAATTGACCAAATTCTGGAGGTAATGTTTTTCCTTTTGACCCCTGATTCTCATTCAACACAGAGATGCTTGGATGAAGGTCAAAGTCAAAAGCTGTGCAGCATTTGGCTCAAACAAAAGGTTAGAGAAATAAACTTACTCATACAATATGATATTTTAAGAAATTACTCTTGTCCGTTTCATATTTTTAGTTCGTTCCAGTGGAATTGACGCAACTGGAAATTGAGACTTTTTGGGCAGAAGTCAAAAATTTGAAAACATCGTGCTCGGAGTCCGATTACTCAAATATGCCGCTGTCCTTCATTGAAAGAATGGTCGACTTGACAAAACATTCAAATTCTTTCATAGATATTTGTAATTTCATCAGATTCTTACAGGAACAACGTGTCCCACTTTCCGAACTTCAAGTTCTACTGGGGAATTTGATACTTCAAGAAATCGAGACCAAGTCTGGTACAATTTCCTCTGCGGAAATTGTGTCACAGAAGCCTGCAGGGATACAATTGGTTCAGTATCAGAAGAACTACGTAAAGCAACGATTCGTCAACGAGATTTTTGAAATTTTGAAAGTTGACCCTGAACCCAGTGAGGACTTGAAAGCTGTTGTAATGGAAACAGCCAAACTGTTCGACGAAGGCATTTGTCAAGGCGAAGAGGCTAAAGAATTTTTGAAGTACTTAATTGGCCTTGGAAACAATGTGAGATTGACTGATTCATTAATTCGCTTTATCGCTTTAAACAAATTATATTTAATTTACTTTAACTTAGGAACAACAAGCTGGCATAGAAAGATTCTTTGCCGCAATGGCTGTGGACAAGGCGTACAAAAATGTGGACATTCGACCAAAAATTTTCGACATTATTAAACAAACTGAATCCGATGCTTGGAAGGAAGAATTGCGTGAGTGTTGTCTTGGTGAACTACTGGAATCAGCTGGAAATGAGGATAAGACTGTAGCGCAATTGGTACAAGAATATAAAAGTGATAATAAAAACGATGCCAACTTTAATTTCGAAGAACTTGAGCCATTCGTTCAGGGCATACAGACAGCTATGAGCTCAGAGTCAACGCTCGGTGAGTTATTGCAGTGTTTCAACGGAAACGACTCTTAACGAAATTCGAAATGCAGTTATATTTTCTTGGTTTTGGCAGGTCTTGCGCCCGGAATTCCAATAAATCAGTGGGATAATGAAATGATAGCTACATGGTCGGCAGTCGTCAAAAAATATTTTGCACAAAAAAATCCAATGACACAAATCCTGCTTTTGGAATGTTTCGCGGTTATCCAAACAGCAATGTTTTTATTTCAATCGTACCATCTCAGACAGGTTGGTGTCATGGCGCTGTCCCTTCTACTTTCTTCGGAGGATAAGGGATGCCTTGCAAAGATCGGGACGGGAGAGGGTAAATCAGGGCTTGTGGCTGCATTGGCAGTTCTCAAAGCACTTCAAGGTCACACGGTAGACGTTGTTACGAATTCAAGTGTTCTGGCTCAAAGGGATTGTTCAGAGTGGTCGCCATTTTTTAAGATGTTTGAATTGACTGCCATGGAGAATAGCGGCATTCAAGAGAAGCCACATGTGGCGAAGGAGTGTTACAATCAAAATATTGTTTATGGGGATGCGTCAGCCTTTCAGGTATGTTTCGAATTTCTGGGATATTGTGCAATATAAAAATATGTCTATGAGATTCTAGTTCAAAAGTAGAGTCTCTAGTCATAATTTGTTTTTATAAATTGTGAAACGTTATTAGGGGGACGTTCTTCGACACGAATTCAGTCTCCTGGGTACCCGTGGAAGTCGGAAATTTGACATTGTAATTGTTGATGAAGTCGACAGTATGTTTATCGACGGTAGCAATCATTCGACCCGATTAATTGACAAAATGCCACAAATGGATTATTTGGAACCCATTTTTGCTGCAATATGGTATGCTGAATTTACAATTACTATAACGGTTTCAATTTCGTAATAAGACTACATTTTGCATTTAAAATACAGGCAAAATGTCGGATGTGTTTCAAGTACACTGATACCAATTGAAGGACAAACTTTTGCAATCGGTGAAGTTTGCGGATACGCGAAGGATTTGATCGGCTGCGTTGTAAAAGCCCTAGGCGGCAAGAAGAAAATGTTGGAGAATTCCAAACACAAATCCATAGAGTCAGCGAGTGTACTCCAGCAATCGATTTCAATATTTTGCGAACAAATGCGGAAAGAAGAATTGGCGGACATAAAATTTCGGAGACAGGTTGTGAATCGTCTTCAGGATAAGAGCTTGGAGAAAAGTCTTCGACCAGACACGAGATCCATGTTATCAGAGATGAAATCTTTGAAGGATGTCAAAGAAAATTCGGGCGTCGTAGATTCCTACATTCATGATAAGTGGAATGTTTCAGAGCCTAAGGGTTTGTTGCATATTCTAGAAATTTATCTTGGTAAGTCTGAAAATTTCAATATAGTCACTGGGGTACCCGGTGTTGCGCTGTGATACTCAAGTAAGTGTATTTTGATTGTATAGATATCAACATCGTTATCATAGCAAACGTCGATGAAAGTCTCCACCCATCACCGAATTTCCACGAAGACGGACTTCTGGAGAACCCTACACATAAGGATTCCATTCGATTCTTTCAAGGCGGGAATGAATTCTTCGAACTTAATTTTGTTGAAAATCCGGCGTTATATGTAGCACGAAAAGTCGAAGACGCTATCAGAAAAACTGTCGAGTCGTCATCCAGGTATTTCAGTCATTAACTTAAATAAATGAGCGCCAAATTCGAAACCCATGCAATGTTTGGTTTCAGAATATCATCAAAACCCGGGGAGTGCAAGCTTGTACTACCAGCACATTTGTACGAGTTATTTTCTACCAAACTCGATGAATGGGTTCAATCTGCCATTCAAGCTGCTTTCGCATTGGAAGAAAATAAGAACTACGTTTTGAGACCAAATGATATGGACAGTTGGGTTACTATTACACCTGTAGATTTTGAAAATACGGGTGTAACCCAGCAAAGCAGTGTTTGGGGTGAAGGGTTGCACCAATTCTTGCAGGTAATATTTGTCTTGAAAATGTTACTTTGTAGAAGGTTCTATTATATGCGAATGAATAGACAGTTGTATTCATGGTTTCTTCATTCTTTTTTTAATTTCAGATGAAACACAAACTCAAAATTTCACCAGAATACCTTGCCACGAATTTTATCTCGAACATGTCTTTCTTCCGTCGGTTCGACAAGTCAATTTATGGATTAACCGGAACATTAGGAGACGAAAATGAGGTCAGCCTATTGCAGGACTTATACAATGTGAAAACTCTTTCCGTTCCAACGTTCAAACCAAAGCGCCTCTTGCAACTCGGATCAGTTCTGGCTGAAGAAGTGAACCAATGGAAAACCGAGATTTTGAATTCAGCGGCGTGGGAAATCGCAAGCGGAAGGGTTGTTCTGATAATTTGCAAGACGATTGAAGACGTCAAGGATTTGAAGGCTTTCCTAGTCACAAAATTGAAAGAACTCAGTGGATTGTCTAGTGAAATAGATTATCGTCTTTATTTCCGCAGTGATGATGCGAGCTCGGAAGCCAGTATATCCGGGAGAATGGGTAAAGGAACCGTCGTAATTTCGACGAATTTAGCGGGACGGGGAACTAATATAAAACTGGCGAAAGAGGTAAAATTAACCCGAACACATTACTTGGAACACGTCGTGTAAAAATTTTAACTTTCAGGTTATTCAAGCTGGAGGCCTTCACGTGATCATTACATTTCTACCTACAAATCTCCGTGTTGAAGAACAAGCTGTAGGCAGGGCTGCCAGAAATGGCGAACCTGGAACTAGCCAAATAATTCTAAACTTAGAAACAGAACACAAATTCACTCCGAGTCTTGGGGATGAGGCTACAATTGAAAATATGAAAAAAGAACGCGGGAATATTGAAAGCCAAAGAGTAGACAAGATTCGAAATGGGCTCGCCAAGGAATTGGAAATTGAAGAGAGACAGTTCAAAAAGTTTTGCGATTTGAAAGGGAAAATACAACAAGGAAGAAATGTAATTATTTAAATAAATTATTTAAAGTGAATCAATTGTTCAAATTTAAAAATATGACGTCACTCTTTTTTTAGGTGGACCCGAAAAAACCTGACCACATTCTTAACGGTATTGGCGAACGTTGGGCTGTGGAATTGGAGACAACAAAGACAAGAACAGATGTACTCAACTGGGAAAAAATTGACCGGGACTTTGATGGATTCTTTAGCAATTTGAAGTATGTTCAAAGCACTAATTGGCCTTTTCTGAACACTATGCAATATTACCTACACATTGTATTCATATTTTGAATTCCATTTAATTTTCAAACAGTTTGGAAGTTAGCGCAGGAAACGCAATACGCAACCCAAGCTACTACATTTTACAAGGGAACCTTCACTTGATCGCCGAATCCAAAAAGGAACAAAAAGCCATCGAACTATTTACAAAAGCAATCAACTTAGACCTAGTCTTCACCCAACACGCCTACTACAATCGGGCATTTGCAAAAATCAATCAGGCCAAAGATGGATACAAAGAAGACGCCAAGGCCGACCTGACATCCGCTAGAAATATAATCAACGAGCACATACTTCCATTGTTGTCTGCCATGCACGGAATGGTGGACAATAAAGAACTCAAGCAGTCATCCGTAGATGACACCAAAGCCACGACTTTCAAAGCTGCAAAGGAAGACAATGACTTTACAAAACAAATGGTCCAGAAAATCAACTTTAATTATTTACAAATCAAAAGTATTGATGAAGCTATAGAGAAAATTGAAGGTTCCAAACGAGACGTTGTCGCAAAATTCGGTGACATTAAAGAATTTTACGATAAAAATGAAGCTGAAATTGATTATGCTGATATAAATGAGATGGAAGACAATGGATTCATACGATTTATGTATGTTGAAGAAAAACCTGCACCTTGGTGGGATATTTTTGCAGTGTTTCTGTTGGGCATTTTGCAATGTGTTGCGGGTGCTTGCTTATGTCTTATTGGCGCTGTAAATATTGGAATGGGATTGGTGGCTGAAGGTGTGTCCGACTTCATTGTTGGAATCACGGCCGCAGTTACAGGGGAATTCAGTTGGACGGATTACCTCAAGAATAAGGCGTTGAGTATCGGGGTATTTACAACTGTTTAAACAAATCACGTAATAAAACCGAAAGTAATTTTCTTATAAATTTTACAGGTGAGCCTGCTCATGGCTGGAGCAGGTGTGGCTCTCAAAGCAATTTCCGCTTTACCAAAAGTCGCCACTCTTATCAACGCTGTTAAGAATTCGGCTCTGGTCACAAAAACTGTAGCTTTTGGAAAGAGTATTGGAACTGCGATCAAGGGTGTTGGAAATTTTATATGGAAAGGAACCAAAAGTATTGCTAGTTCAACTTGGTCTGGAATCAAGACTGCTGCCAATAAAATGTACACCGCATTTACAAACTTTGGTCCAGTTAAATGGTTGACAAACACGAGGCCGTGGATTTATTCGAAAAACGCGCTGAACAAAGCATTTACGTTCATAAAAGACACTAGTAAAACTGTTTGGCAGAAAGGGAAGGATATCCATAGTAAAATATTTGGAACGAAGAATTTAAATCCGGAGACCTACAGTAATCTTAAAAGTGCAGGTAAGTCTGTGTCATAAATAAATGAATAATTCGTTATCCAATGCGCAATGATAACAGTAAATTCAATTTTGTACAATGAATAATTCAGGACAAATTGTCGCCAGAGAAATTTTGAGTGCCGGACTCATGGAAGGATTTGACCGGGCTGTACTTAATGCCGTGGGCAATGCTGTCGAAGAAAGAATCAGATCAGACACTGAGGCATTCCTTAGAAAAGAACTTCTAGGAACGACGGATACATCGAAGAAATTACATCGCATCTTAGAGTCGTGCATGGGAAAGAAGATGGATGTCCAGATAAGTAATTCTATGAGAAAATCAATGGAAGAAGATTCTGGATTTGACCTGCGGGATATTTATCGGACCATTGTTTCGAGTACAGCAAGCGCCATATTTGATGAACTGAGAAGCAACAAGAAGGCTACAGGATGGGTCGCTCTTGGAATGCATTTAATAGGTTCGGCGTAAATTCAATGAGCACTTTAAAAAAGTCATATAACATTTGGTTTTCTATTTTAATTGTAATACATTTTACTTGATTTTAGACCACGTGACTTCCCTAATCAGCAATAGCGTCACCATCGGTGAAACGATCAAAGAATTGACCGCAAAGCTACCTGAACTTCTTAAGAATTTATCTGAGCATTTGGGTACAATAGAAACACACATCAAAACCCATGACCATTCTTCGCCCACCTTGTGCAATGGAGGAGCTATTCCTGTGGATCCACGTGACATCGAACGCACAATTACTTCTTACTGTACCACATGGTCCTCCCAATTTGCCAGTCAAATGCGTTCCCTAATAATGGCCAATTTGGTAAAGCCACAGGCTAAAATTAGCTTTGATCAAGTTAACAATATGTTCACTAAAAAAGGGGACTTCAATACATTCTTGGAAGATAAGGGTCTACATAATCGAAACAAAATTGTTGGAAATGTTCCGAAATTTGCACCTTTTTTCAACTTTTTCGGACTTCCTACGGATGATCCTAGAAAAGTGAAACCAAATTCAAAGCCTCCACAAAATCCAGGAGATACGGATATTCCGGCTCCAGAACCAGATGATCCGCCCTCAACAAAACCGAAACCGCCTTCAGGAGATTTGGGTCCAGAACCAGCTGGTGATGGGGACATCGGAGGCAAGCCGAAACCACCTTCTGGAGACATGGGGCCCGAACCGATAACCGAAGACGTTGAAAATAAACAAACAACGGAGAAACCGAAGAGGCACGCTGAAGATTCAGTTCTCCCTGACCTCGCTGTCGATGAGCTACTCAGACTATCTAGCAGTCATTTGGATGCTGCTATTGAACTATTCCTAGAAACGGAAGACGGATTGAAATATGTAAAAAGTCTGGGACAGAGTAAAAGCAATGGAAATAAGTATGAGTCTGTATTAATCGTGTCAAAGGTAGAAAATCTAAATAATTATTAATAACTTCTTAATTGATTATTTTCCTGGACGTTTTGACTGATTAACAAATTTTTTCAGACTTCAGACGAAGGAGTACAAACTTTTAGTCGGTTGTCAACTTCGAATGGAGAATTACGGTTGATGGAATTTCCTGTACACACAAGAGAACAAGAAAACGGTTCTCTTTTGGCAGCCATCACCTCCAGTAGAAGTGGATCCTGTGATTACTCTAAAATGGAGTTAAAATTGGCCGAATTTTCAGTGGCAACTGAGCCTAGGCCAATCAAGGGATTTTCTTTGGGGAAAAGTTTCTCCGAAGGGATTGACAAACGTATTGTAATGTGCACTTATGTTCAATAGAAGAAAATTAACATTTTAAAGAATGGTGATTATTTTAGATTTTTCAACTTGTATTGTGTTACATTTAAAGTGAAAGTTGAAATTGTGCATCCCTTGTTCGAATAATGGAAGGTTGTAATAAACTGATTTTTAGACACTTGAAATGAATTAAAAGAAACTTGGGTTTTGTGATCCTGCTTGTTTTGAAGTTGAGAAAAGTCGCCGCTGACGAGTTGCCACTCTCAGCGCTAAGGATTCGCAAAAATGAAATTCAGTTCACAAAGTGAAAGTGCGTCGTCTTATTCACAGAAAAAATATAAGCACTTCTGCCCCCTGCATTAAACGTCCTCGGAGCAGCGAAGCTGCTCTTGGCCACATTTCTAACCTAACCTAACCTAACCACCATATTGGATTCGTTTAGTTCCATGTCATTGTATATGATAAGAATGAACCGGTTACCAGTTACTATTCAATACCCCGTTATTATTCAAATCCGGTTACATAAGTTCTGAAATTAACCCTGGACCCAGATAATAGCACTGGGCTGGCCAAATTAATGGCATTTAATTTACTATCAAGTAAAATTTCATTCAGGCAACGGATAACTTCGAAAAATTGGGATTATTGTGCGGAGTCTCATCGTGTCAAAAGATATCTCAATCAGCACACTATGTTTTTATGCTTTCGCAACATCAAATGGTTATAGTTATGACCAAACAAATAAAATCAACGCAAAAGCTTTTACAACAGGCAACAGGTGCGTGGATATTTCCAATGACATTGGTCAGACTCGGATTAGAAATCTCTCCTTCATTGCCCATGTATGTGATATAATTTACCCTATATAGATTGATTGGCTTGACAAAAATCGAAAATAGGAAAACCACACTTTACGAGTTGTGTCGTAGGATTAGAAGAGAGAAACCTAGGTGTGCTGAATGAATTTTATTGTCAAAATGTAGATACGGAAAATATTTCTGCCAACACAACAAACACATGAAGTCCTCGTCTGGAGTGTGGTGTATTACATAATTCGTACTCTATTTGCTTTTGTTTACGTCATTCAAACCACTTCAACTTTATGAATTCACTTGCTCAGCATTCCATTAACACCTTGCTCAACCTTAGGCGTCAAACATTGGGGAAGTTTGAATGACATAAATAGTTTCGAGTGTAGATAATTTCAAAAATTGAGGACAAATCAAAAACGATTATGTAATGAAGTAATTAGAACAAAAATATAAAGTATGCTGAATTTGAGTTCATTTTCAGTTTCTAATTATCCGACTGTCTAACTCTGCACAAACTTCTACACCAAGATGTGGAACGTCCAGATTTTAGTCACAATTTTGGCTTTTGGAGCTTTAGCTTCTAGTGCAACCTCAACCGTGTCGATCCATCCGTCTTTAACTCAAACACTCAAAGCCAAGGGCACGGCAAATATTATAGTCCGTATGTCATCCGGGACTGAGAGAGTACTCAGCCAAATCAAACAAGCCAAATTCCTTGACCGCGGATCAAAAATAACATCTCTCACAAATGCTCTAAAAACTAATGCCGCTGATTCACAACGTTCAGTCCTTGATATTTTGTCAACTTTTGAAAATTTGAAATTCCAAAGTCTTTGGATCAGTAATGAAATCTACATTCCAAATGCAAACGCAGTCATTATTGAACGACTCTCTAATATCCCTGCAATTGCTGAAATTCGTGAAGAACATGTTGTCCAATTGGAATGTTCGAAAACATCGAGAGACGGTCCAGGAGTTTCACATGCTCCATTAACCTTGGAACCTAATATCATCCGTGTAGAAGCATATCGTGTATGGGAAGAATTAGGAATCAGCGGAGAGAACGCAGTCGTGAGTTCAATCGATACTGGGGTGAGAGGCTCCCATATATCACTGCGTGGAAATTTCTTGGGAGACTACGGATGGTTCGATCCCCCACTAGGTGCCATTCAACCTGATGATTTTATTGGTCAAGGTACGCACTCAATGGGAGTCATGGTTGGGAAATATGGGATCGGAGTTGCACCAGAAGCAAAATGGATGGCATGTCGTGGATGCGAATTCGCTTGTCAAGAAAATTGGTTGACATCCTGTGCTCAATTCATTCTATGTCCAACTTTGGCGAATGGAACAATGCCAGATTGTTCAAAAGCTCCACATGTGGTCAATAATGCTTGGTTTACTTTGGGAGGTGATCCATTTTTTAATCCTAGTATTTTGGCTTGGAAAACCGCTGGGATCATCCCTGTGTTTACTGCTGGGAATAATGGACCAGCTTGCGATTCTATTCGTTCTCCGGGGGATTCCACCGTAGGAGTGATTGCAGTCTCCGCCACTACAAATGAAGATGGGATTTCAATGAGGTCATCTCAGGGACCATCCTTCTATGGACAAATCAAACCAGACATTGTTGCTCCAGGGGAGTATATAATTTCAGCATCAATTGCTAATGATACGGCCTACCAACTTATGTTAGGGGCTGGATCTGGAACAGCTCACGTTGTAGGAACAATTGCACTTTTAAAAAGCACTTTGCCTGAATTGAATTATGAAGATGTGACGACATTCCTCTACAACAATGCTGACCGGACCACAAATTCCTCGGGTCAGAATTGTGGTGGGGTTAGTGAGACTGAATTTCCAAATAATTCCGTTGGATGGGGACGTCTTAATGCCTTCAAAACTGTGAACTCTGCAATTAATTCGGCTTCTGCGAAACAGCGATTGTAGGAATTTCGGAAGAATTTGGCTTCAAGTTAAACGAATGTTTATTATGATTATTAAGCACCGCATAATTATAGCACAAATTTGTTCTTAATTACAAAAAATGAATTACTAAAACAGGTATTCGTAATGTGAATTATGTAATGATTGTTATCAATAAATTATGAAATCTTCCCTCCAGTAACTAGGTATTCGTCAAAACCGTATCAATCTCTCCTGGTTGCGGTTGGTAAAACAGAAGTTTCCGTATTCGTACATTATAGCAATTCTTGAACTCGTGTACCCACATTATCCGTATTACATAAAAACCAAAGGTCAGCTTTCTAATCTTCAATTCATGAATATTATACATTTCCAAATTTTCACAATAAATATCAACACAAAAATAGGCTCAAGTTAATAAATAGAAAATAAAATAGAAAAACTATCATGCACTCAATCCTTCCTTGCAATCTCGATTTAAACGCCACAGCAATTATAATACCTAATCAAACAAAGTGACTGTTCTTAAAATTCAGAATGTACTTCATGGCACTCGTGGCAGGTTAACATAGTGGATGGAACAGCTGTTATAAATTAAGGCTTCGGAGAAATAACGAATCCATCCCTATCGGATGAAATCCTTGGATTTTATTTGACGAGTGAAGAACAGATTGAAAAATGCAATGAAATTTCCATACCTAAAAGGAAGTTGTCTGAATTGAATAATAATACGAGCACAACCGCGTCAAGCATCATCTCAAATTTTACTTTGACGGATGCTTCAAGTTATTCATATGCTCTATATAATTGTTTTGAACATGGACAAGGGGCATCTCATGCGATTTGTGAGAAGGAATTTGACCTCCAATAAAGTAAATAAAGTCATTCATGTTTGATTACATGAAAATTATTATATCATTTCGATTGGATTTACTTTTTATTTTGTTTCAAGAAAAAATTATCATACATGCAATATCAAACCATGGTCCAGGATAGAACAAATTTATCAGTCAGGCCTGGCACAAGAGTACTATACAGAACAACGACAGGAATTGTAGAATAAATCGTCGTCTTTTGGTCAAAAGGTCTGCATTCTCTGGACCACACAAATTTTAAACAAATTATTATAAAGTATGTATTCTTATTTCTGTCTGAATTTTTTGTATTCATTTTTAATTTTTACCTGTAACGAGAAGCTGCAAAGAACTCAAAGTTAGGAGAAGCCGCTATTTCATTTACGAATAAAGTGCCAGGTCCAGTACAAAGGGCTTTTGACGTGATGGTACTCCTGAATGGTTGAAATTCATCTATGGTCAGAGCAATTCTTTTCCCGAGTTCTGGATGAAGTACTAGTGATACAATTTCTTTCTTGGGATAAGTCTCCGGTTTCACATATTCTATCATTCCGGAACTTGCTCCCATTTGATTGAATATTTTGTAAGTTGGTAGCCAATCATCATCTGTACGATTAGTAATTGGACCAATACTCTCGTAGAATAAGGAAAATCCACCGACAGGGAAGAAATCATTTCGAAGGACAATTTTGAAAAGTGGACCACCACTAATATTGTGAGGATTTCGATCATCCCACCTGGTCGTTAATTAATAATAAAAATTAGTTCCTTGCATTAAACTAAAATCAGGGCCGGACTAAATCGATATGTGATATTCGTTATTGGAATTATGGGTTACGACGAAAAATAAAGACTCACCCGATTTTGGCATTCGGATTTAGTAGGGTATCGAAATATTCTTTCACATTGTAGACGTAAATCTTGTAGAACGATGGACTCGTCGTTGCCCCTGTTTCAATTAATCGAATTTGAATGGCAGCCTTCGGCTCGACATATATTGACAATATATATGTGTTTCATCCCTGGTGATATTCTCATTTAGTTTGTAACTGATTACTCCAGCAGGGCCAGTCAAGACGTCTCCACATGAAGAACCTGAACGAAATGACCAAGCTCAAATATGCTCAATATTAATTTATAGTTTTCATTTAAAGTTCAAACCCACTTGTGCTGAGCGTTGACCCATAGGAACTCACTAACTCTGAAATTGTACTCGAGGGGTCAGCTGTTGAAAATAACAAATTATATTTTGAAAATATACAATTTAGTTCATGTTTCAAAATTGAATTACCGTGAGACCATTTTATAATGGCTAGTAGAAAAAAGACGCGTAGGGACGTCTCGATTATAGATGTTTCGAGCATTTTTGTTTAAACTGAAACTATTTTAGATAATCTCTTGAACTGACAGGAAAATAAAAAATTTGGAGCGTTTTATACACAGTTCTCACAATCAGATTACCAATTACCCAGGAATTATAATATTATACCCAAGAATTCTAATGGGTGTAGTATGCTCGACCCGTCATCATTCAAATGCTTTCT
>JAQIXO010000466.1:0-19887 GCA_034700305.1 Protaphorura armata
GGGGCCACTGCGATTAGGGCCGGGCCAGCCAGGGCCGACAAACCTGAATTATTCGAAGGGCTGGGCCGGGCCAGGGCCGAAAAATTCGGCCCTTTGCCACCTCTACTTTGTATGCATCTGAATGAAGTAGAATTAAGCCGATTGCGTCACATCAATGGCGTGTGGGAGAATATAGCAACAATGGTCTATGATGAAAAAAGGAAAAAACAACTGGCTATGGATTCAAGGATTACTAGATTCATGAGTATTGCTGGATGTTCGATTGACATGCAAAATAAACAACCTCTTGGCACATATTTTGAATGCTGGCAGTATTTTCATACCTAGGAAAGTATGTGAGTGAATTGGATATGCTTGAGGTGGATATTTTAACGTCTTGGAGTCCAAAACGAATCTATTCTTATTGTGTTTTTAAAATGGAGAAATTTTTACTACATATGGTGAAGATTGAGAAGGTTTTTTTGCATTACGACACATTTCGCCATTACTTACATAAAGAAATGGAAGACGAGTGTCTCTTAATCATCTATACTTTGTTTTAATATTTTAGCGAGTGTAAATACAGTTATTTTAACTGTGCCAGTGTAGGGTGGCACGTTATTGAACGACCAACTTTAGTGGATTGGGAGAACTTGCCCGAAGTGGAAAATGAAAATTGAAATATAACTGGACAGGATTTGTTGATTTAGTTTAATTTTTGTATTAATTGTACGTAGGACTTTACAATAAACAGTGTTGCTGGTTAATTAAAGATACAAATAAATAGTTATAAATGGTGTGGGGGACATGTAATGATTTTACTGCAATAAAAGAAATTCGTTCTGAACGAACTTTTGTGAGTGTCTAATGTTCATTGAATGATACTGGTTATTCATACGTATAGTAAGCATACGTAGTTGAAAGACTGTAGAAAACATTTTGGATTGAAGATACTAGACCCTTAAGTCCAGCGGACCTTCTTTTCATTTCATTGTTGTTTTGCTTTTCACGGTTACTAAATACGTAGGAAGTTCCCTGTGCACGTTACACATTAACCATGGAAAACGCAAATGAGTATATTCATGAGACGGACAGGGAAAATGGAATTCTGGGACAATTGTGGGATGAAGTATTGGGACAGGGTGGATTTAGCAAAATTAGTAGACTGGACATAAATGGAGAGATGTGTTTGTAAGTGCAGTTGAACGACTTGAGAATAAGTCGTTGCTATTAAAATAGGATTTAAAAAGGTAGAAAATCGGCAGTGTAGTGTGTGCAAACGGAATTTTGAGAACACGCTTGTGCCTTTGCTTTGAGGCAGAAGAGAATGAAATTTTTGACTCTAAACATGAACTGCTGCGATTCATAAGTTCTGGAAATTTTCCTTCAACATTTGATCAATTTGTTACTTTATTTGGTGAACGAGTTCGAATGATTGAGTTGAAGCCCGTTACATCAGGGTTAAAAAAATTACATTTGGAAAATACACATGAAAAATACTACATTTGCTTTTTATTTGAAAAAACTAATCAGTGAAAATACATTTCGTGACGTGTTGAGTATGTTTGGAATGTGTGCACTAGACCAATTCGTATATACGTAACAGTAACGATTTATCAAACGTATTGCACACAAGAGAAATCAGTTCACTTTTTGCAGAACTAGCCAGACGCAGAAATGGAGGAGTGGGGATTTTATCCTGAAAGAACCCCAAATGAAAGTGTATTTTTATATTCGCAGTAAAACATATTTGTAATTTTGTTTTGTCTTAAAAAAATTGTTCGGATACAAAAGCATTTTAGGGTTAGTGTTAATAGCATAAGAGGTTGTAATTAATAGTTTAATAAAATTTTGTGAATAATGTTTGTATGATTTTTTTGCGACGCAAAAATATGAATAGCATAAATCCCCATCTGTATTCCGTGTATCCCGCTAGTCTTCCCGGTAGTGTCAACAATATCGTCAAGAAAAAGTAAACAATTTAGGATTTATTACTTGACCCTGTAGAACTGATTTTGGAGTTTTTTAGATGACGCCTTCCGCCGTTCTCACAACAGCAGAGGCCATGGCGTAGGATTTTTAATAAATAATAAGAATTTGTCCCTTACGCAAATTGCATTTAGTTTTGTCCACAGGAGTGTGGTTTATTGAGTCAAAAGCACCACTTAAATCTATAAAGCACGCAAAAGATTCGTACCATTTAGTCTGAGTAGGTAATTAATTACCGACTGTAATAGGGACTTATAGTCCTCATACGAAGTGTCTTTCTTGCGTGGACCTTGAAACTTGAAATTATGGAGTATTTATTCGACCAACTAACTAGTCGGTCCGACAGAATAGTTGTGAATAATTTTAGCACACTATTTGCTAAATATATGAGGCGATAATTACACGGAAGCTCAAAATCACATTTCTTAAATATTGGGGAGATTATAGTATTACACAATTCGCTTGGGAGTTCATTTTCACTGTATAAAATCAAGTTGAAAAGTCCTCATTTCCAGCTAGTGGCAAGTTTTTTCAGAACTTTCGGATTCCGTCATAGCCGGAAGACTTATTAGTTTTAAGAGTTTTCGTGATTCATAAGATATGGTTCAAGAATTGCAATTTCTGTATCAAGTATTTCGCATTTTTTCGGTTACTTCTGTCGCTACAGTTAGTGAACCGTCTTCCATAACAAATTTATCGTACTGCTCCTTCCATCTCTTAAGATAAATTAATGCACTATCCCCTAAACAGTTTTCACAACGGAATGCCATAATGGCTTCAAAAAACTCCCTCGGATTTTCAGATCAATTGATACTATCTATTAGTTTTTTAAAGTATGTATTTTTCTTCAATTTACAAAGTATTTTTTCTTTGCAGTGAGAAATTATATCCTTAGAACACTCCTGTATACTAGTTCGTTTGACTTTCCTAAAAATTCTCAACTTCTGAAACATGTTTTTGTTTTACAATTATACATTCGTTGTCAAACGAAATTGACCTAGGAGTCTGATTGCTAGGATTGGGCCGCGGATGATCGGTCATATTAAATTGTTCCGCACAATTGTATATATCGAGGGTGAAGTGACATAAGTAGCTATCTACTTTTTTTGAGAATGCCATAAGTAGCTATCTATTTTTTTGGGGAATGCCATAAGTAGCTATCTATTTTTTTTGGGAATGCCAGAAGTAGCTATCTACTTTTTTGGGAATGCCATAAGTAGCTAACTCACATTGACTCGATTGTACAGGAGAGCCAAAATAAAATAATGAGTCAGAACTTCTTTACAACGGCTAAAATAAAAAGCTAGATATTGTGACCCCAAATATACTATTTCCCTACTTGCTTTGGTGTCTCAAGACGGAATGTTATGTGCTAACAATATCCAAACCGCACAATCCCTGCTAAATACTCAAGACACATGGTTACACCACTTGAATTCCGCAAGCTGAACAAACTGTGTTAATGTACCGCAGATCACTAAAATCAAAAAATTAACAATTTTGAACATTACATTAAAACCCATGCTTAAATATAATTTATATTTTATTGCAAGAAGGAACTAAAATGACATTTAGATGAACATTTTGCATTACACTTCTGTAATTCATATATTTTTGAATTTATGACGACAGTATTTCTCATCATACGGCAAAAATATTAGTGATTAATGTGGAAGACCATCGTAGTAAGAATGACAATCAGAAGGGAGTACATTTTTCAAATCCTGTAAGTCTTTCCATTTTCTTTCGGAGATAGGGATGCGGTTGAAATGCAGCGGTTGCAAGTTTGCATTCAAATCCAATTTCTTTGGGGTTCTTGGTAGGTTTTTCCACTCGTCATCGAAGGCCAGCTTGTATGCTATAATACCATCAGGACTGTACAAAATTGCTCGCAGATCAGTGACGACTGGATCACCAGTGGACTTTCCAGGGCGAATTGAATCGTATTTCTGCTGTGCTTTTTTTGAAAAATCCTGGAAGAAATCGAACGTAATATACTTTGTGTTGTATGGTTCAGGTTTAGTACGAGCCTCCTTGCATACAGCTACGTAGTCGCTAGGTAGTTTTATGTCTCGATTTTTCAGTTTAGTTTCGATAGCACTGTGAACAGAGTCGCACTCCATTTGCGTGTGTCCCCGCTCCAAAAATTTCTGAGTCACGGTTTTTCCATTCATCTCTGAAAATCGTAGTAGAGCATTCGCCATTATAGCATTTCGATTTTGATATCCACAGCCATCACTAAATACAACTATGGGAACCTCAGCATCTGAACAATTCTCACGAAGGTAGTCCAACAGGCAGCTGGCAAATGTCGAGGCAACCAAATCGCCTTCGGTTTCGTTCCACCAGTAACACGTACAATGGTGTGTAGCCAAATTGTAAATTGTGAAATTGTGGACAGCTAATTTGGTCTTGAAATAGAGGGCGCTGGCTTTGAGACTTGGAGCTAATTTCACAGCCTCGACGTCCATTGCTAACAATATGCATTTTCCCTGTAGGGCATCCGCTTTGTCCTTGTTTTTTTCTTCTCTTGCTCTGTTTTTTCTTTCGATATGTGCTGCGTAATCGTTCTCCGTCATATTTCCGGCTTTATATGCACAACAATCGTCACATTGGTCTTTTCTTGGCTGGAATATTGAAATATTCATTGCTCTCATTACCTTCGTCATTGTAAATCGGCTGAGAGAGAGTTTGTTATGAGACTTGCAGTATTCCTTGTATATGCTATAGAGTTGGGATGTAGAATTTATGATGGGCTCAAGGTACAATTTTGTTGTGTCCTTCCTGCAGTAGTGGGAAGGAAGTTTAGCCAATGAGTTGAAGAATTCTTCCAGGACAACTTTTTTTTCTAATGGTGTTACTTTTCTCAAGTTTTTACGAGTAAAAAGACTCGCTTCTTCGCTTGGAATCATTCCTGCTTGACTTTTCACTACGAGCTTGTGAACAAAAGCGTGCTTGACACCAAGAGTCGATAGGAAGATTTTTTGCAAACTTGCTTCTTTGTATCTCCGAGTTTCAGCATGTAAATTAAAGTCCCACTTCTCCTTGAAACATTTTTAGTCGTATTGCTCTTAGTTTCAACTCGGTCAACTATCGAAGTTATGTAAACTTTCTTCTGGTCCCAGCTCATTTCATTCCAAAATTTTGAAAATATTTCATTTCTTGAATCCTCTGAAAATTCAGAACAATGGCGGAACTGACTTCGTTGGCAAATTTCTGAGTTGCACGTCGGCCCGATTTCTTTCGGTGCACGCACTACATCTTGTACTTGCTTGCCACTCCCTTCATGTTTTCGGAACCCAGTATATGACTTCCCCCTCATCCGAAGTGCCTTGTTACACTTCTTCTTCCATTCCGACGGATCGCTAATCTTTCTCCTTTTCCTGGATTCCTGAAGATTTCCATGAAATACGTCATTTATTGAATGGTCTATGTCGACAGATCCTGCATTAGTTGTAATCTCTGAGGCGCTGGAAGACGACTGCGCTGAAGCTGGCCCGGTTGACTGCATGATTACCCTTGATGAGCCTGGCCCTGGTTAAATAATGTAATTAGAAGCATTTAGCATAAGAATGCATTTATCAAGAATTGGTATTGATTCTTAGTGGCTCTATACGTACTAATTCGTGCACCCCATGATTCATATTTGATAGGAGTCAGAGTCCAATGACTCTGGAATCACTCAATCAAGTATCTGTAAATATTCGGAACTGACTCCGACGTTAGAATTGGAATTGTTCGGAATCGACACCCAAGTATCCTGAGTTTTAAAATGTGCGGAGCTCTAATACCAAAAAATATTCGAATAAGAAATTCCTTAATTTTAATTAAGTAATCACACGTGCGCTTTGCCGAAGACTCATATTGTGTCCAGTGGTATGGGGAAACCCCAAGTCCTTTGTCTAAAATCCAATTTTCAAACGGAACGGGTTTTCCTTTGCTAATCTCGATAACAGTTTCACCAAAGTATATTGTAACTATGAGTACATAGTAATCAGAGTGGTTACCTTCGTTGTCAGTCAATCCCGCGAACGTCAGCAACTCTTCCACTGAGTAACCATCATCCGTGTCCACTAGAACGCCTTCTGAATTGAGTTCAACTTCAGTGAAACACGGAAATTCTTCTCCATTGTACATTTTTGAGAAATTCCTTCAGACAACATAACATTTAATTCTTATTTTGAAAAGACTTCCGTAAACAATGCAACACAATGAACAGATTATGATAATATAATAAAATATACTAATATGCTTATATATATGATAATATACTTGACCCAAAATCAAAAACGATTACGAATCAATATTTTTTATGTTATTACCTTCAGAATTACGATGTTCCTTAGAGGTCAAACTTCACCAATCCATGTGAGGTCAAGAGTCTACAGTCACACACACATGGCTTGAGTTTTGTTAAGGACGAAAATCGTGCAGGAACGGCTATCTCAAGAACTCAACGAATTCTGCAAACTCTTGGAGGCATAAAGAGCTATCTCAGAAAGCGTTATGCTCGCCTTACCGCGTACTACTTTTTAAATTATTTCTACCGGCTCGGGCTTTCGTTTTCCACGCCTCGTATTTTTTCTATGACTAGAGATTGTTATGGTGCATATTTTTATGCAATAATCCCAATTTGGTCCAAAATCGAGTTAGCTACTTATGGCATTCCCAAAAAAAGTAGATAGCTACTTCTGGCATTCCCAAAAAAAATAGATAGCTACTTATGGCATTCCCCCAAAAAATAGATAGCTACTTATGGCATTCTCAAAAAAAGTAGATAGCTACTTATGTCACTTCACCCTCGATATATTGTTACGGATCCCGTCTATTAGGTCTAATACAGACCATGCCACGTTCCTTCCTTTAACCCTTACTATATACTCTGTATCTTAATCCTTTCCTCCTCACTTGCTCATAGAAATTGGCACAGGATACACTGTACCGGAAAAGCCGTCATTTCAAGTCAACCCTTTTCTATACTTCTTCATGAGTTCTGGGACACTACAGTAGTGGAAAATCCGGTCCATGATAAATCCGTTTATTCAATAAATATCAACAAATAGCATTTCGGTGTGAGTTTGTGTCCAATTATTGGGTAGCGGTGAGTACAAGAACACATAAAACAAAAGGAAACACGGTAGTTTCTGAACAAAGTTGCTGTTGATCGCGAATTTTTAAGCCCGTAACAATTCAGCTTGACGACAATATTGTTCCGTCTACTGAAAATCCGAGTGGATCAATTGCAACTGGTAATTTTCTTTTGTCTGTATTTTATTTATTTGCATGTGACCAACAACTGTGAGCGCCGGCTTTAGCTTTGAAATCACTATAGAGAGGAATTCCATTTCATTCTAGATGTCTCAGAAAAGCTACAGTACATCAGTAGAGACCCAAAAAATTCAATAATTACTTCGATACGTCTAGTAATTCCATGCAACCCTGTATATTTACCATCAGAATTCTATCGTAGTGTTTTTACCTCTATACGAGGATTTTTCCCACTATCTCTGGTTTAATATAAATCCAGTGGTCGAATGACAGAATTCACTTTCTCAGTATTGTAGTTCGTGGGGAAAAAGAATACTGAATGTTAAAGCGGAGAGCACAAGATATAACGATAACGAAGAAACGTTGTGTAGTGTGTGTGTGTCTGCGAGTCTGCGAGTACGGGTATATGGGATTAAGATAACGAATCTGCGTATGGGACTAGAGGATACAACTAGTACCCAGTTTCTGGCTGGGACACTTGTCTCCAGTTCTCGTCTGTAGTGAGATTGTCTAATCTCTGTGCTGCGTATATGTGCTCTCTGCGCCGTGACTAGAAGCCCCGGCTTAAGTATCCGGTTTAACAATCAGTATTTTTTTATATTCTCAGGAAATATAAAAATGCTATAGGCAAGAGGCAATTAAAAATATAGTTTCAAATGCAATTAAAGAATCTACTAATTCCAGCAGCGCTGGCTTGACTCGACTCATGCACAGGAGCACGGGACTGGGATAGCAACATAGGGCTTCACTCAATGAATTTTTTTATGGCACAGCCACAATGAAATGCAATTCAATGCAAGGCATTCTCAACATTCAAGACCATCAGCTTGAGGGCACCCCCTACTCCTCCATAACATTAGGGATTAGGATAATAAAATTTTACCAGGTTGGTAAAAAATAAACAACTACTATTAACTCTCCAATAGCTATAATCCGGTCGTGTGTTGAGGTTTTGCCTTGAAATATCCACAGTAGGATGTAAATAGGGCAGCAGAGCTCAATTAAGCCCTTTGGAGGGCAGAAGGGCTCAATCAGAGGGAGAGGGGAACTTAATTATCTCCCCAACCCACATCCTCGACGTTCCTCTAATTACACCCACTGCCCCTCATCAAAATATTTTAATAAAATTAATTTTAACAGTAAAATAAAAACAAATGTGTAATCCATATATTTATATTAAATTTTTTGTAGTGTAAATTTTTCCAGTAAAGCTTTCCATTTGGAAAGCCCAGCACGTGCTGTCGGGTTCTAATTTAATATCATTGTGACTTTTTTCCCACAAAATCGGAGCACGTGCCATCGATTGTTAATTCAATCAAATTGTGACTTTGTTCCCACCGAAAGCAAGCCACGCGTGGCCAGTCGTTCATTTATTTTCATTGTGATATTTTTTTACCAGTGAATTAGTGGTTGTGGGCATTGCAATTGTTGTGTTTTTGGTTTGTACAGATAGGAAGAGTATAAGTAAATAGAGGACCAGTTCATTCTTCTATTGTATCATACAATGGAAGTTTATTTCCCTTCACTGGTACATTATAGCTTGTAAGAGTCAAGTGCTATTGTATGGTACAAACATACAGTTCACACGAGTCGAACCTCATCTCAACACCCTTCATGATGAGAAGAACCCCCTCTATTCATTTTTCTGTCCCCATAATTGAGTAAAGCTCATTTCGTCACCCTTCACGATGAGAAGGACATTTATTTTAGTGTTCCCGTAGCAAAAAATATTTATAATGTGTCATGAACAAGTTACAATTCTGCTCAATAGTTTTAGTTTCGATTGTTTATATTACATGAACGTGCAGATAAGAATTTTGGTCAATAATACTGGAATTGGCTTCGTATGCGTTAATTGGTGAGTAAAATATAGTATGAAGAATCGTAATGTTTACGTTTAAGAAAAATATATCATTAAGACACGAAACCTTTTTTAAAACTGGAGTATTAGTCGAGAGTTAGTTGTGATACCAGACGCCTTGAATTTTTTCATTGTGACAAAATATTAATTTAATTACTCAAATGTTCATTGTGACAAAATATTCATTGAAATACTGAAATCTTCATTGTGACAACATATTCATTCAAACACTCAAATCTTCATTTTGACAAAAAATGTTCATTCAAATACTCAAATCTTCATTGCGACAAAATGCACTTCAAACGCTTAATTGCAGTTGGGTTCATATTATTACTCCTGGTGGAGCCTGTTGAAACTCAAATTGCCATGAGGCCGTTCGGTGAGAGGAATCTTATTTTAATATTAAATTATATTTGAGAAGGTATGATTCATTTAAGGCAAATTATTTTGTCCCAGACCACGAATACTACCAGAGTCTGCAGGTTTATTTTTAGAAATGTCTCTGTGTTTCCAATCGATCATTTGCAATAATTTACAGTGTCTTAGAAATAGGTAAAGGATAGAAGATAATGTCGATTCAAATATGATTGAACGTGAAACGAAATCTAACTTTTTTAAATTTGCAGTAAACGAATGTGCAAATTTTAGTCAGCAGTGTCAGCGATGTATTCAGAGCTCCTGTTACTACTACCCGATGGACAGAAAATACACCTCTAGTGACATTTGCTGGCCGCAGTAAATGAATCCGCCGATGCGACAGTATGTTCTGAACCAATTCAGAACGGTCGAACACTGACACCTACCGTAATGTGCAACCTACGACACCAAACCACCTGATGTTGTCACAACTACTATATCTGATATGGGCACAAATGCAGGTGGACAACTCTTCATCTGGATTGGTGAGAATTTTTTTTAATGAAATGCATTGATATAAAATAGCCCTACATTTGACATAGACGTAATTGTTCCTTTTTAATAGGCTTGGCGATTTTGGTGTTGTTTCTTTCTTTAGTTTTGATTACATACTATCATAAAATATATCAAAATTAATTTAGTCTGAGTTACAGTGAACTCCGCACGCAGAATTAAGTTTCCTCCAAGCAGCTATGTAACCGTGGAATAAAGTTTGATCTACCTAAATCGCAATTACCTGCAGGGGTAAGTCTCCACCACATTGTGGGTTTCCTTGGCATCTGATTGGTCTAGTTCTCCATTTTCGTCAAGCGCAGAGAAGAATTCCGATATTAGCCGCAATATGCCAGCTGTAAAGAACAGTCAAGTAACAGTTAATCAAGAATTATTCTTGTATAATTTGTTTCAAATACCAATTATGATTATATACAACCCAGTTCCAAAACGGTTGAATAGGACGAATTGTCGTTGTCATCGATAGCACAGATTCATTCCAAGACTGACATATAGCACAATTCATGGAGTTGACTATGGCCGTATCAATCAGCATGGGTGTCGGTGGGGCGAGGTGATTTGGAAAGCACATCCTGTTTGATAAAATTGGGGACAGGATATGCCAATAACACCCTCCAGTCAAACACGGAACACAATCCTTCAGCTCCATACATCGCTGTACTAACATTAGATGTAAAAAAACTAAAATGCAACATTTGTTAAAATTTCAACGCCGTACCAAATATAGATTTCCAAATCAAAACAAAAGGTAATACCGCTAAGATTTCATTTTCATAAGAATACTCTATATAACTATTTTTCAAATAATAATGTCGAAAATATTATTTACCCAACGGACGTCGCTCATAGTATCTAAACTACCTCATAATTTCGGTGGTAGGCTTGCCCTGATGCCCCTCCTGGATTTGTCAGGAAAATAAATTACAAAAGAAATATTTGCCTGCTGGATTCCCGACGACGAGGCACGGGTTGTTGGGCTTAACTCTGGCTTTCACTTTCACATTCCTCTCAAATTGACTGGTTTGCAACATCGCATTTTAAGAATTGTGGAAACTTAGAAGGATCTTTCCCCAAAAACTCATTTTTCAGGAAATTACTTTTCCTTATATTTTAACAATATGGGAGGCTTGGCGGAACCCCAAATGATGCGTTAACTAGAGTAGAGGTCAAACCTTGTATAGGGCTAGGGTATGTATGTATGTTTTTGAGAGTCAGCCCAGGAGGTATGATCAGGTATTAAAGGTATCGACACGCTACCTTGAGCGTCTTCATCCGTTCGCAAAAGTCGGCGCCAACCTGATTATACTATCAATCCCAGGATGTGAAAACTCGATCGCGGAACGCAGACCTGTACGATTTGACTTTCGTACGACCTCTCCTTTGTGATCAGGATGACATTCAAATCAAGTGAACTGAATACATTCTTGATCTTCCTCTGAGTGTCACCTTCACAATAAGGTCCAGCCATGAAACGCACAGGTTCTGGCTCAACAAGACCCGCGACGTGAAATCCAATCCAGGACGACAGAAATCACAGGAGCACCTTCCTTCTCCGCGAACAAATGAAGACTCCTTAGGGCTAGGGTAACAGAAGAACGCATGGATTAGTTCTAGAAACGAAAATTCTAATAATTATTTAAGTGTAATTTGAATAAAAATTGACCATATATACTTCTTATCATCCTTCCGATCGTATCGTTAAGCGATGATCGATAAACGATGAAGTCAAATAGCCGTCAAAGCAATTTCAATTTCAAAAATAATCTGAGAAAAGAATATTAAATGTTTTAAAAAATTCTAAATGGTGCACTCTGTGAACCTTAAATTTTCATGGGTAGGTAACCTTTTCTAGAAAATCTATTATGTGTTTGGTTAATAAAATTATGTGCGTGTACGGATGAATGCGAATTTCTTGAATAGAATGGGGATATTGCATTACCAAAAATGAGTCACCAACTCCCTAGTCTAAAAATGAATATCCGCTCTCGCCTCGACGCAAAGTTTGGAAAAGGACACTTTCTCATTTCCATTTGTGAACAATACTTTTAATAAACCAAGGGGTTAGTGCAAAGAATTTATTGTAAAAAGTTCCGTTAGTTTTCATTCGGTATGATACACTCAATGGAATACAATTTAGATAGATTTTAGATAGAATTTAGAAAGATATTTCAAATAGAGATAACGGGCAAGTAAGTCCGGAATAAAACCGTACAAACCATTCAATACATGATGTGAGCACCAGAGTTATTTTTATTGACTGCACAGGATTAGGTTGTTACGTGTTACATTTACTAAATAATACAATAGTTTCCCATTAATAATACCGTTATTCTTAGAGGATACATCGATTATTCTACTTACACTGCAGTCCTCTAGTTATGATTTTGATGATATATTGGCGAGATATACAAAACATTCAAACATAGAAGTTGATAATAATTATAAATTGATAATAGCATTAAATGTGCACTGCGTTACACTACAAAGCGCACACTTATGTACTCGAAAAGTCAGCGCAGCTCACTTCCGCCAGGTACAGCGCCACCTGGCGTTGTAATTAACTAAAGTGAAAACTATAATAATATGTAATTAACTACAAATTACAAATTAGTGATTACGAGTAAAGTAATTAGTTACAATAAGTAGATTAAAGTAACTAATTACAATTACGTAATAATAATTGAATTTTCATATACATTTTCAATTACATTACACATGTCTGACTCCGGGGTTCCCACATAGCGGTTCGCGCGCGGTAACAATGCGCGTTTGGACGCTAGAGCTTGTTAGTGATCCATTAAAACATTGTTTAAGGTTGTCACTGTTGGTGATTGGGCAGTGGTGAGGTTTCTCTGCTGTATGAGTGCGTACATGACTATTCAGACCTTTCGAAAGAGAAAATGACTTCCCACAGATTTCACAATTATAAGGCTACTCCCCAGTATGAGTTAGAATGTGCGATACTAAATATCCTGATTGACTGAAAGTCTTAGTACAGTACGGGCAACTGTGTGGTTTCTCATTTGTGTGGGTTTTAATATGACTTGCTAATGTTTGCGCTTGTTAGAACATTTTCGAGCAGACTTGTCATTTATATGGTTTTTCCTTCGTGTGGGTACGCATATGCGAGTTTAATCGCAGTAATCTTAGAAATGTTTTTGAGAAGAGGAAGAAGCATTCTTGTAGTTTCTATCGTGTATGGGTCCGAATATGATATCTCAGATGGGTCAGCGTACAAAAGGAGTTGTCACAGGTTTCAAAATTATATCGTTATTCTTTTGTATGAGTTCTAAAGTGGCTGCTTAAGTTTTGAGTCAATATTTTCGAACAGATTACACATCCATATTGTTCTCTCTGTATGCACTCGCACATGAATATAGAGATGAGAGACAGTTGAGAATATTTCAGCACAGAAATTGCGATTCTGCATTTTATCATATGTATGAGTAGTCTCATGTTTTTTCGCTATGGGAAATGTTTTAAATCTACTGTTCCATATTTTGTAACTCTGACGGAATTTGGAATTTGCATTCCAGAGGAATAGAAATTGTACCCAAATCATTATTCATTGATTTTAAGTATCTGTATTATGTGCGAGTTAACTGAATTCATATTTGTCGAAGTGTCCTATTCCACTACGTACCTATTCTTAAATCGAATTTTTGTGCAGGAAAACCGGGGATTCATTCAGTCTCAGTATTGCAAGTCTTCAAAATAAAATTTCCTTTTGACCTATCATCCTAACCTGTCTGACTTGGGAGTTGATTGCATTGCATTGTGTTGTATCTATTATTTGGTAATCTCGGCAAAAAAATTAAATTATGTAGAGTGTTGTTAACCCTCGGAGTTCCATTCAAGGTTAAGTTTTCCTTTTCCATGTTATTTACTAAAAACCTTAAGCCTGATGTGATGACAAATTATCAGATGAAATGTCCTTACATGAATCATAAAATCCATGAACACACCCTCCAACTTTATTTTGTATGTAATTCCGTCTGCACGTAAATTTAGTGGAACTCAGTGTTTGCTATAGTACGAATTCAGTAAACTGAAACTAAGTAAATTGCATTTTTGGTGGTATTTGAAAAGGTCTTAGGCACGGAAATAAACATTAATTGCCGTCATACTTACAAACAGTTAACAACACAATCTAGTAACTCTTGGCATAATTAGTACATGGAATTTCAAAATCTGGTACAACAAACAATCACATTTTTGATGTGAGATTGTAAAAGCTTATTGCTTTTAAAAGATTTTAGGGATTTACAAATAGCATATTTATTGTTCTTTGCTGATAATGTATTCATTGCTTGGGGAAAGTTTACAGAGAAAGTCACAGAAGTCAGAGAATCACAAGGCAATGCCCAGTTTTAAAATTCCATTACAATATAATCCGCATACTCATCATTCTCGTACACTAAATAACCAATGATTCACATGAACTTCAGAAGCCAAAATTCAAACTGGACTTCTCAAGGTGAACGCGTGCAAAAAAAATGTTAGTTTTCAGAAAATGTCAAGTTTTCTGTCTCAGTCGTCTACCGTAAAATAGGATTAGTCATATATTTTATTCAATCCTTCGGACGGAATTTTAAATTTTGTTATCTCCAGTCTTTCAATTTCTTTCTCCTTACTCCTTCAATTTTGGATAAAAACAATCAATTATGTTTTGCTTAGAATGTGAATAATATAACACCTAGCCACAAAAGTTGAGGAAAAACTTGAATTGACAGTCATCAAATCTAAAATAAAACTGACGATCCATTCAAAACATCATCGTCGCACATTCCATATCAATTCTCATAATTCCGGCCATGTCAAAGTTATTAATAAATCGCATGAACTTTGGTTAATGCACTCCTGCTTGACCTATCAAATCATATGATTTGAATACCAAGCAAAATTCTACACACTAATCACACACTCACATGCGAACTGAACGGACTCAAGGAATTTCCCTGAACTACGTACCGTAATGTAATTTTGATTTAATCACTCAATTCAACTGTTCATACATAAAATAATTCATGCTGTGATTATAATTATAATTACAAAGATGATTATTTTTTCAATTTTACTTTGACTTACTGTTTTATCGAGCGCTTCCTTTTTTCCGAAAATGAGATAATCCACTTGGCTATGGTTTCTCTTAAATTTTTGACCTCTGACCTTTTGGATGTTACAGGAACAGCTACGCTAAGACTCCGAATAAGCTATTCTACGGATACTGAAAAGACTTAGTATATATGGTTTTTCAAACAATCTCTCTCTCGAAGTACACGTAAACGAGTTAGTCTGCAGTGCGCTCAATTTTTTCCATGGGCTCTTTCTAATTTTTCCTTCAATTCACTTTGTGTAGAGTGGGTAGTATCAATATGCTTCACAACAAGTCACAGAATAGGAATAGCACAATCACTACTATAGTCCATTGGCTGTGCAAGTGAAATCCTATACCTGTCATTTTCAAGTGTTAACTCCGTTTTTAGTTTCTCTTTCAATGTCGCCTATCAAGCCAACTGTCATTACGTGCACCGTATCTAGAACTCAGTATACGAAGGTAGAATATCTAATGGAACAATTTGCTGCTATCTCTCAATGTGAGTCTTGTTTAACTGTACTTACGAGGGGAGGCCGGAACCTGGTACAAACCGATTTCGTTCAAATTTTTTTTCTGAAGTGGTATTCGGATTTCATTAGACACGTGTTTTTTTATTTTTCATGACGGACCCCCGGGAGGTATTTCTTTTTTATTTTTTCGAATTTTCAAAAATCGAAAATCCTTATGGCCTCCAACATGGGTTTTTCGATTCGACCAAAGAGGGGACTCTTTACACTTTTTCATTTCGTCGTTTGGATTTTTTCAAAAGTACAAAGAGTTCCCCTCTTTGTTCGGCTCGAAAAACCCATGTTAGGGGCCATAAGGATTTTCGATTTTGAAAAGTCAAGAAAGTCAAAAATTGAATATTTTTTTTGACTCCCCTACGGTCCGTCATGGAAAATAAAAAAACACGTGTCTAATGAAATCCGAAGACCACTACAGAAAAGAAATTTGGACGAAATCGGTGTGTACCAGGCTCCGGCCTCCCCTCGTTAGTAACAATACAGATGGTTTTCTTAATACTGACCAGAAATTAGAAATAGTTCAAGCTCTCAACATAGTTTTTCTAGCCAATACAAAATTAAAGGAGTTTGACATTGTGGTATGGATCATTTTTTTATGAATACATTGTAGAGCCTCAGGGTCATTTGCATAGTATTTATCATAATTGGCATTCAGTTTTATTTTCAATTGAAACAGTATGAGAAAAAGTACGAAACAGGTGTGTTTGAGTTTATTGAGGTGAGATAGTGTTGGTTGGTTTCACCCCATTCCATCGCATGGCATTGTAGAGCATTACAAGTCATTGCATTACATTTGCTTCAATGGAATTATTAGTTAAATACATATTAATGAATATGAATACATATTGGAATGGTTGAATGAATTTTTTTTAATAAAGACTGAACCTTGTCTGGGCTTATTTAACTTTGCTCATTGAACTGAACTCATTAAATTTTGATCATCTTGTTTGTGCGACAGTCAGTCAAAATCATAGTCAATATAAATAGCCAAGTCTTGAACAAATTCGGCCGTTGTAAAATTTAATCTTAAAAATAGCTTGACAACCTTTTGACACTATACTGTTCATGAATTTTAGTCCGGTATTTTTGGAATGGATTTACATTGCATTACTTATGTGCATTCTGGGCGCTAGCTGTGCATGGTTTGGTCACATGTTTAATGCACATTTCCACACATAAAATTCTTCTTCAATCTTCTTCGCTTCTAATTTTACATTTTCGGGATCGTGGATTTCGGTCTAAATGGCTGTAAAAGTAAACATTCAGACAAAGACAGATGAAAGTGATAATGGATCATTAGAATTGATTTTGACAACTGATTAAAATAATTTATGAATGAGAGCTAATTTGTTAATGGGAATAGCGGAATTGTCGGGATCCACGAGACTACTCACTACAATCATAGAGGTGTTATTATTAGTAGTTTGCCATGTCAACTCAGTTAATTTTAGTCATGACAATTTGTGTAGGCAAAAAATGTGTGTCATCCTGGAAAGTTCCCTTGTGAGAAGTGAGAGTTCCCGTCTCTCCTGTGTTATTTTGATTGCATGGGGCGGTTACAGGCTGGAGCGAACCTAGCAGTAGAGGATAGTGCAAGGAAGTTCCTACACCGAATGGAAAAATGGACTACACTCTTTCCTATGCTGTTAAGAATAATTCCTACTTTTCATCTTGAATCCTGTGACCGTGAAGAAAACGCTGCACGCTACGTCGTGGTAACCATGATAGATAAAGGGATATTCTAGTCAATCTGTCAAATCTTATATATTTGTAGGCCACAAGAGGACAACCCAAGTTCTTAACTGCCACCCTCACTACCAAGGACATGGACTCTGCCTTTCCCTACGAGTGTCTACATTGTCATCGGAAATTCCTAAAGGCGGACAGTGTCCGTTAACATATGGCCCAACTTTGTTGTTCTTTTACGACCGTTGCCCTAACCTGCGGAGTTTGTACCCAGTGTACCCGGTGTTGTTCAAAATCCGACAACAGCTAGAGGCTCACACCGTTAGAGTCCATTCTACGTTCCTACCTTTTGTATCTGAAAAATGTTGTCAATCATTTCTAACCAACAAAATCAAAAAAACGACATTTGGTAACATGACGTAGTCAACAACCCACAAAATTGTTGTCAACCATCCTTATGCAAAAACAAAAATGAGAGTTTATAATTCATTATGTAGGCCGTTAGCATGACGAAACGACAGAAAATGTATACTATGAAAATTTAAGGAAGTAAAATATGCCCTGAACTGTATTGCTGTAGAAGTAGAGTGTAAAAATAAATGTTAAGAATAAAAATACGGCTGACCAGTTTCCACCACCCCTGCAAGTGTTCATTCCGACTTTCGTTAGCTTTGGACCGTCCCTTGGAAAGAAAAAAAATCGGTAAACCCTTCAGGCAACTAGAATACTGCCTACTTGACAAAGGTATGGATGAGGAATATATAGGTTAGACGAGCCGAATGGGGGTTTGGCCCTCACCCTTTTAACATTATTGAATGTGACTGCTATTCGTCTTCATGTCAAGCCAACAAAGCGTCAACCAGACATGGACTTACGTGCCGCCGTAAAAAAAAACTAAGCTTGATATCTCTGTAAATAAATCTGATATTTTGTAAACATTAAGTGATGTTTGATTGAAGTGATTAGAGGTCGACCACCGAAATGTCGACCACTGACCATCCCTTGTAGTTATTAGACAACGGTTAATTCTATCGAACACCCTTCAGGCATAAAATTACAAACTTCCATGGGAAAGGTAAATCTAATAATTATGGGTCATAACATGAGACTGTAGTGGAGTAGCGCATGCACGTATAAAGGGAAAAAACATCCCGTCTCTTCACATTCCTGACTGCACGGATTTAGTTCCGACAACCTTTCCACTCAACCAACATCACTAAAATTATCTCCCTCGTTTTGAAGTTTTTGAAGAATTCTTCAAATTATTGAAAAAATTTTTGATCTTAAAATTTATACTTAAAATTAAAAAATAGTTTTGTGTCTTTTTTGCTCCCAGTTACCGAGAATGAACTCCAAAGGCCTTAAAACTATTACCTCCAGAAGTGACATTGGCTTCCTTCCATCCCCGAATCAATTCAGATTTAAATGGCGTGTATAACGCACGTCTTATCGGATCCTTCAATAAATTGAATGAATCATTCATTTCGATCTGTAATATTTTATTTGTTTTTATTGAACACAGTAAACAGAAAAACAACTAAAATGAAGCAGTGGAACAACAGAATGAAATTGGAATTCAGATTTTAAATTCTATACAACAAACCGCTCACGCAAACCCAATGAATAAAAATCCAATCCCAGATCAGGCAAATATCTACTGGATCGTTGATCGTTGTTTGTCAACCTCCAGTTTCGATCTTATTATTTTCCGTTTCTAAAATACAAAAACCCTCAACGTACATTATATTCGCTAATTACTTGGATGTGACGTAATTTTACATTCTGTATTGTGTTAATTATAATTTTTAATTGTACATTGAATGTGCAGTAGTGTTGGCTGTGTGTAGGATATGACAAGGAAACTTGTGAATGTGTGCGATAGACGTAAGCTCATTGATCAAGTATTATTGATCTGGTGCCGTCCATAGAGGCGAGCACAAAATTGGAAGAATCTCATGAACCATGAGGACGTGACGCGAAATTCAACCAAATCAAAAATCATGTTTCCAGAATTTTTCATTCTTCAAATATTTTTCAAAAATCATGGCTCGCATGAAACAAATTGCGAGGAAAAATCAACCCAAACAAAAACATAGATAATAAAATAAAACGAAGAATAATTACATAAAATTATTCTTTTATGTAATCAATCATATGAACAATAAATAGCATAATATAAGTAGAGTCAAAAAATTCAGAGTCTGGGCTTAATAATTCATGGGATTTGAGGGGTTCGGACCCTAATTTAGGGGCTCTTGATGTAAATCCAGTGTTGCCCCAGTGTTGGTCAGTCGTATGAAAACAGGATGAGGTAGAGAGTCTAGTAGTGTCACGGATTAATGCTGGAGTTCTGCACAGTCCGTAATCTGCAAATACAAAAGAAATAATATGGGGAGAATATGTTACGATGGATCAATTTTCCTCATATGTCAATCAACTCTTCATCATAGTCATCTCATCTCACATACTCATCGCACATACGAGGGTTGTTCATTATATTGTGAACTTATCCAACTGCGTAGTACCTAGGACCCTGAATTGCGTCGTAGATT
>JAQIXO010000467.1:0-19873 GCA_034700305.1 Protaphorura armata
CACATCATTAATTTGTTTATATTTTTATTTCATTTTACTCAGGTATGAAACATTAACAATAGTGTGATATGCTTACCTAATATTGTTTCATCACTTTGAATTTAATTTTTTTATACAATAGTAACTAGTTAAATTGTTCAGAACACAAACTACAGATTTATTTTTTTCAAAGAATTAATATGTGTGGATGTAGTAGTAATAGCTTCTAAGCGTTAACAGTTGTTGACAACTTAACTATATGAATTTTCACAAATAACCATACCATAATTTAGTTTTTAGCGTAAAGTAGCAGTAGTTATAGGTACACAAAATTTAATGTATAGTATCACTCTCAACTTGTCTCGTACTCCCTCCTCCGTGCACTTAGGCGAAACCAAATCCCTCAGAGCACTCATGGATTGCTTTTAACAAATAGGTCCGAAGCTTATCGTACGTCTCATATGCGGGAAGATCGAGCTGATTGAAACTGCAAGAAAATAATCAATCGTTTGTTACAAATCTAAGATATTAGCTTTTGCTTCACTGTAACATTTAAAATTGACTTTTATTATCCTTACCAGGTGTGTGCACTTGGAAGCCGATCTGTAGATCGGTCATCACGATGAATCTGGAATTTTTGAACACCATTCATTCCTTCAAGGGCTTCAAATCCTTGAAGAGGCACTTTTGAAGTTCCCGTCACAAATTGTAGGAACTTAGCTCTATCCGCATGATCAAAAGACCTCAAAGCCCTCCAAAACCATTGAATCTACACAAAGTAATAAGTAATAGACAAATAAGTACAAGTATTTTTAAATTGATTCGAACATTGTGGATATTAAGCAACAAAATACCTGTAGGGAAGTGGGTTGGTACTTGTGGTACTCTGTGTTGGATTTCAAATCCTCAATGTCGACATTTGGCAAACCAGACACTAGAAGCTCCAACTCCTGCTCGTTGAATATAGAAATCAGTCGTTTTGGGATAATGTCGTAGAATCCCTGCAAAAATGCATCCAATCTGCAAAATTAAAACAAAACATGAGTTAAATTGACATCCCATTCTGACAGCACAAAGTAGACAACGTTTATTATTATTACTGTTTTTGAATCGCTCCAGTCATTTTCATTTGACACACCAAACGAATGTACTCCATTTTATTATCTTCGGTAACAGCAATATTTCTACCATTTGGAACCAAATCACGAACTTCTGTGACACCAAACTCTTGGACCTCTGTACTGAGGGTAAGATCATAACCAAGTTCAGACACATTGTTGTCCATGAGGAAGGCCAATCCTTGGTAAAATGAGTAATCTTCACTCTCCATGTCACTATGTTTCACATACTTCCCAAGAATATGTTTATAGAATGAGCGTGTAAAGTAACACTCGAGCAATTTGTTGTCATAAATTGCTTTAGCTAAAAATTACAAACAAAAGATGAATGAGGACTTTATGTTTACAAAACTCAACTTATTTAGTGTTCAAATTTCTTTCAAATTCCTTACCGATGACACGTCCAACAAATTTGAAATAAAAGAGATGGTTAGGATTACAATGGGAAGACGGATTAATCATGTAGGTAACTCGATCACCAGGAGATACAGTAAACAAGGCGTACATAGGATTGAAAATCTCTCGTGATATGATCATATACCACTCACGCAACAGTCCACCCGCATCTTGCCCTTCTTCACCTAGAAATAAAATGTGAAATAAAGTGTTAGAAAAAACTAACATGAGTTATAATCCAGACTATCTTAAGAGTTCAAACTCCTTACCTTCAAAAACAATGTAAAATCTATTTTTCCATTCTTCCGAACTCCTACGTTGCAGTTCACGGAAAGAATCTTCAAAGACGTGTGAACGACGAACATGGACTGCTAGGTCCTCACGTCGAACACCCTCATCCAATCTTTCTAATTCTGTTCGACAATACCGCCGCTTCACATCAAAGTCTAATACTCTAGTATGGTCCACTAGCACAGAAAATGGGCCATCCGCGAGGTGGGTGGTTGATTGCCGTAAAATTTGATTCAAGACGGTTCGATGTGTTTCTGTAATAAATTTATAAATATAATTTGTCATGAGAGTTTGGCATATCGAACTCATCTTATCAAATATTTGAATAACTTACCCGCAAAACTTAAGAATTTCAACGTATCTGGAGTCAGATTCGTTGGTTCAAGAGAGTTCTTAGGGTCTAGTATTTCATCAACAGCTTGAGTGAGATTCTCAGTGCGAACATTCGAAGAGACAGGAGGTAACTCTTCCTGAAGATGAGCTAATTGAGCTTCACGGGTCTCACGAACATTCGTTTTCTTATCTTCTCGCTCACTCGATGAAGAGTGAACTAAAAAGAAAGCCTCAACGGCAGGCTGCAATATTTCAATTACATTTAATTAGTTACAAGTTTTTTTTACAATCTAATTGTATTGACTATTGACTGATTTAGACATTTAATCTTTACCTGCAAGACAAGAACAGCGTGGTGATCCGGCGTGTGTCCCAACTCAAGTAGACATTCACTCAATGTATTCCAGAGGTTTTCCAGTGATAAAGCGGCGCTTAATCGTGGTAATAGCTTTGATTCATCAAATGCTGGCTTAGATGTGGAACTATCCTTCTTCTGAAAACACAAACATAAGAGTTACAGAGAATACAGAATTACTTGAAAAAATTTCAATTCACAAATTACCTCTTCACCACCAACACATTTGTCTTGGTACATTGAGGATTTAGGACCATCACTGGTATTCTCAGGTGGACCGTTACTATTGAGCAAGTCACTGGAGGAAGCAGATGGTCTGATCGGAGATTCAGCAGCATCCATAGTTTCTTGATTATCAACTTCCATTGATTGAACATCAGCCGAACCTGATCGAAAAGAAAGTTATTATAGGTTATTACAATCACACGATGGAGTCAGGTAATATTAATAATTGTACCTTCATTAGAAGATCCTTCGACGGGAGCAGGGGCAATAGCAGGGACGGCGTTAGTTTCGATCAGTCTTGCTGCCTGAGGTGCTTCTGCTGCCACTAAAAGATACATGATATATTTCACCGTAAGTAAAAAAAATGTGCTGACTACGAATGTAGTTCCCATTAGTAATGAGTTTTATTAATTTATATTCAATTAGAATTGGTTTGCTTACCCTTCTGTTTATGTCGTTTGATAGCGGATCGAATAGCATCACGTAAGCTGATCACAACTTTGAGAAGTCTCAGGAAGAATGCCTGACTTGAAGTCTTTGATGTCAATGGTCCCATTGACGGTAATTGAAGTTCACAAGAAATCATTTTTCCTTTTGTTGCAGAAACAACAACAGGCTCTTTTGTGAATCTAAATGAGAAAATGAATATTTTTGTATTTTCTCAATTTATAATTATGACTTTATAAAAATAAATATGACCCCAGGTTTGTACACACCTATCCATAAGAGTTCCTTGGAGGGCTTTCTTAGCAAGTTCCTGATCACTCGATTGGCTGGAACTTGGTCCTGGCTCTTCAGTCGTTTCTTTACTCTCCGTTTTTGTATCAACAGTCGAGTTTACTTTTTTTAATTCACAAATCAGACCTCCAATATGACCACCGATAACATTTCCTAGCTCTCGAACTCCTTCCATTAGGAATGTTAAAATCTAGTACAACAAAAACAAAATGCAATCATTAAAATGATTCGTCGTTCGTGTAAAAACTAAACTCGTAAAATTTTTAAATCATTACCTTTTCTCTCGATGAAGGTGGCCCATATGACAAATTCAATAATAGAGCTGTGGCCTCTTCAAGTCCTTCATCAGAACAACTCTTGGAAGTGATTACTTCAATAATTAATCGGAGATGAGACTCAGATATTACGGTTGATTCTTCTTGTGGAATCTCTGGCTCTTCAAGCAAAACTTTTCTTCCGTACCCTGACGTTTCAGGGATACCCAATGAGATCAATGAAAGTAAACGCAGCAACTTATCTGTGAGGATGGAACTGCGACGAACAAATGAATGGGCCAACATTGAAATTAATTGCCCAAAGGACGATTCTTCGAAAGAAACTGTTGAAGAACTAGGGTCTCCCATTCCTGAACCAGTGGCGTGCAATTTTGCTAAACTCTTCCCCTAAAGTAACAAATAAAAATTCAACTATCTCCGTAACTACGTGTGCATAAGGTGAGAAGTTGCTCACAACATTCAAATTAAATTAAATCAAATTCGTGCTTACCTTTCGACCAGAGCTCGCAGAATCCAATTTCAATAAAATATCAAAGAAATCAATAGTCTGGCCATCATGTTGGAATTTTGATTTCCCAGATGACGACGAAGTGGACGCATTCCTGCACTTATCAGGGGAGGCTACTTCCTTGTCTGTATTTAACTTCTTCGGAGGTGTATCACTCAATTGTTCGGAGGGTGTTTTCAATTTGCTTGGCAGGAAATGACAAGGAAAGCTTTTTGCTAGATTACTGAGTACGTCCAACACATGTCTACTAATTTGATTGATTGCTTGGGGATGAATCGAAATGTGACGTTGATCCGATCCTCCTTTTTTACCAGTCCCGAGTATTTTCTCAATTTGGAACACATTTGCTTGACTGCCAAGTCCAGCATCTAATCTTATATTCAGCCAAGTAGGGGGTTGAGTTTTAATGAACTCAAGTCCATCCATATCAACTGCTGTGAAGTGAAATTATTTGATTATTAATTATATTACTTTATGTTCGTGTGGTCATTGAACGAAATAAATAGTGTTCAGTGCTGACCTTTTTTACGAGAGTCTGTCATCTTTGAGGAATTACTATTTGAAAATGGTTGTAGCTCTCTTGATACGGGTTCCGGTTCTGGGAGAAGTTTGCACTCACTACTTCTTTCCATTATAGAGAGTAAGGACTACGAAAATTAATAGTAAAAACAAAATATAATTAATTGAGACTCATCTAACAATTCCCTACTTTATACAAATTTTACTTACCCGAATAACCCATTGTCGTGTGCTAGTATGATAACACAGGTTTCGTAACACTCGGTGCAATTTGCCAGTATTTATCTTTGGATCGTCCACAAATAGCATGATGAGAAGACACGAGAGAGTCTCGTGATCAACCAGCTGTTTCCCCTTGACTTTTGTGCTAGTTTAGTAACAGATACAAATGAATGAAATAAAGTTGATTGAACAATAAATTTTATTGTGACATTTCATTCAAGACATACCTTACGGCACCCGTGTGCGGAACGAGAGCTGTAGGAGGTCTAGTCCAACCATTTGTCCATGGACCAGGTCTGTTGGCAATATTATGCAGAGCATATCTTGAATTCAACCGCATACCTACTAAACAAAAACATAATCGTAAGTAAAACTCAAGAATACGGAAGAATGAAGTTACGGAACGGCCGAGTACCACTGTTTCGCAAAATTGATGAAAGCGTCGTGCTGGCATTAGGATTGGTGTGGGTGAAAAAGCGGTCTTGTAGAAGTTGCCGATTTCTGCTCTCCCAATCTCGTCTCAAATTCTGAGCTTCAGTCACAAGCTCAGGTGGGAGTACAGCAATCTGTGACTCTTCCATGTCTGACAAAATCTGCAGAATAAATCAGATAAAAAAATAAATCAGAATTGATAGGCCGAATTAAAGTTTAATTAAAAATAGTTGAACTTGAGTTGAACGTACCGCTTGTCTCAATGACGGTTGTAAATTTCGGAAAAAAGCTTCTGCATCGACAGGATCATTAGGGTTACCAGCCGTAGCAACACGCCTTTGTTGTTCTATTCGCTGCTGAGCCAAAACTTCCTCTTGAATGTTTGGAGGGAGAGCAGCTAAAAATTCTGGGCTTACGTCCATTACGTTCACGGTCGCAGTTTCGACAACAGGGTTCTGAGTCCTCTGACGTTGGCGCTGTTGCCTAGATCAAGAAACACGTTTACTCAGTAAATCATCATTAACGAAGGGTAGCAGAAATACTTTACGAATAATATCCTTCACTATCCTACCTCAGGTGCTCGGCAATAACTTCTTGCCTCATATCCTCTGGAAGAGCAGCCAAAAAAGACGGATCGACTCCATCGGGAACTTCAATGTCTCCCAAAATATTTCTAAAGTCCTCACTTAGTTGAGCTCCTGAAGGACCAGCTACAGGCTCCGTCGGAGGGGACTCTGGAATGACAGTTCTCTCCCCGGAAAGTGCATTTACGGTGTTCACAGGGGACGGTGTTAAGGCTTCCAAACCTTCCAAAACACCCATCAGTACACGATTCTCATCTTCAATTTGAGCAGCAGTAGCTGAGCCAGTACTAGGTTCAAAAATGTCTTGATTGCTATCGGATGAGTCTTCATGAAGACTTGCTAAAATACCATCTTGCACCATTCTTTCCATGCCATCCTATGGAATGCACCCAAATTAATATAATAATTAAGAGAATTAAACTAAACTAGTATATCCAAACACACGTCTGTAGGTTTATACTCGCAATAAATTCATACCTGGTTAAACAAGTTTTCAGGCAATGGATCTGGTACGTCGAATATCTCATCATCGGGTTCCTGTCCTGACCCTTGTGGTGTGTCCCTCGTATTCGAAGGTCCATTGTGGCTATCACTAGCAGGTGGAGGTTCATCCGCGAGGGGTGGGACACTGATGTCACTTTCACTGTCTGTAACATCAGTAACATTACACGATCAATTACTTACACTCTACTGAATGATGCTAGTCAAATCTGACTCGATGACTTTTTAAATATTCATGTTTCATTTTCCTTGGCCAGCAGTCCTTCTACTTTTGTTTATTATAAAATAAAGTGAACTCACCAGACACATCAGGTTCAGCATCCGCATGTCGGTGTCGTTCTTCCCTCACGATATGGATTGGTCTATGAGGTATTCGTCTGGACAGAGCTACCAAGTCAGGCACATCGTCGAAGGAATCATCAACGTTAGACTGCAAATTCGCGCCATGTGAATGAGTTGCCCTTTGAGCTACTTCTAAATTTAAAAAAAAATAAGGTTAGTCATACTCAATAAAACTTTCAAAACACAAAAACTTATACAAAACACAAGTCTGTAATTTATTAAAATATATCTTACCTGACACATTCGCGGTATCATTCGTCTCCTTCTTTTTCTTAGATTCCTCAAGATCCTTTGCTCTTTTTTCACGCCTCAATTTAAAAAATTGGTCACGATCTTCTTCAACAGTCTCAATAATCTCTCGCTTCACAGCTAAATTAAAATTCAGAAATTGTTTATCTGTGCATTCCAGAAGTCAAACATGAACTTGAATATTTTAATGCTTACCAGTAACGCAGTCATGCATTGACTCTCCATCAAGAGCCTTAGCTTCCTCGCACCACCAGTGCAAAGCCGTGTAATTGGCCAAACAACTGCTTGGACCAGCCGCAAGTCCGCCTCGATTGAATACCGCAGAAGCCGCAGCTAAGTCCTACAATTTCAATGATAAATACCACAATCAAATTAAGCTATATGAAATCAAAATGGATACGCAGGCCAAACAAAAATTTAAATCCCTCTTTGGAAATAAAAATTAACAAATTCAAAAAGAACAGACCTGATCGGTCGTACGTCCCGGAGCCGAATCCATCACCAGGAGTCGAGCGTCCCGAATTCCAGGATTTAAGGCCTGACCGGTAGTAAGGGTAATCACTTCTTGTGCAGTCGATGGTCCCAATAATCTATAAAATGATCATGTCATGTATTAATTATGATTCAGTCACAGTCAGTCTCCTCTCGTCCTCTCATCCCCTAAGTTCAAAACCATACCTCTGCAGTATAGCTGGCGGATGTGCGTGTCTCGGATTAATATACTGAAAGTATTGATAACGCCTTTGTCGCCCAGTTCGGTGTCCACGCGTTGCGATGGTCTGAGAAGCCGGTGCTTCAGCCGTTGGAGCGGCCAACAATGGATGAGTAAGACGAAGCCCTAAAATAAATGCACTGATAGTTTAATTTCTGTCGATAAAGTCTCATCTTCCTGGTTCCTTCACTTCCATTAAAATGTGTCGTAGGTGATATAACTTACCACTGGAATGCTCGCTGATAAGTGGATCATCGAATAGACCCATATTGAAGTTATAGCTCGTATTGTTAGTGAAGAATATTGGAGCATTCTCTGGTTCTCCTCCATATTGGACCATGAGCATTTCATCGTCCCTATCCATTGCAGGAAATCGAATGAAACCTTCTTCCATGAATCCTTGTTCATTATCATCAAAATTTGATCCCCCATCTTCGTCATCATCGTCATCATCATCATCCTCGTCGTCGTCTTCTTCCTCTTCTCCTAAAATAAAATCAAATGAGTTGATTTAAAAAATTTGCAAATAATTGTCTTTAAGTTTATGAGGTAATAGACACCAACCTTCTTCACCCTCCTCTTCTCCCTCATCCGAAGGATCCGAGTCAGAGTCACTAGTATCGTTGTGATCGTGGTCATGTTCTTCTTCATAATCTGCGTTAAGTCTCTGGTTCTCCCCAGCGTCTGTATCCATTCGACTAGTCTGACTATCACCTATTAGAGCTTCCGCCAAAATTTGGTCCTCTGTCCTTTGACTAGAGTCCCTAAATATGCCATTCCTAGTTAGTTTATAGTCAAAATTGTATTTTACATTTTATTAAGTTTGTCAGTACAAAATAGATTCTCAAACCTATCAAGAAGTTGATCCATGATCTCTTCCAGAACACCTTCGTCCCCTTCCTCAGTTGGGTCATGTTCTTCGTGCTCTTGGGTATGACTCTCTGATGTCGGATCCAAACTCTCCGCTGCAGCCGAGATATCATGCTCGGTATTATCAGCATCTTCAACGGTCTCTTCCCCTTGGGCATGAGTACCTTCTGAGTTACTTGTACCACCTACAATTTGTAGTCAGAACAACAACCCTTGAATTCAAACTGACAATGATTACATAAAGAGAACAATTTTGCCTCTACGTACCTGTATGAGTAATGTTTACAGAATCTTGTGTATTTTGTTCCGTCTTCTGTGGCTTCGGACGGCTAGCATTGTTCGCAGCTGGTTGATTCACAATACGAGTTATCAACTCAAGTGCCTTCAAAACGGCATTGGTCGTACCAGCCAAAAATCGACTCGTGAGATCCAAATGAAGTGGTATCCGAGTTAAGTCAACGACAACATTCTTTTTGATCAACAATCTCACGACGGAGTTCATGCTATAAAGAACAATCATAGCAAAAAGTCAATACTCGTATTATAAAATCGAAAATTAATGTCAAACTAAATAGTTTTAATCCTATCTCACCAGAACTGTGTTGTTTTAATGGCAGTCACCATTTGCGTCGGAGGTGCGGACGGACAAGATTCAATCATGTGGGAAATAAGGTTAGCCAAACACTGAATTCTACAGTGTTTATCAATTCCTTCTTTCAGAGCCACAGCTCGTTGTAAGGCCGCCTTTACCTGTAAGTATTAAACACCATTAGTGTGTGAAGTGAAGTCAAGCCAACAGATCAGAAGAACTAAATAGAATTACTAACCTCTGAGATGATGATAGTTTGAGCTTCAGGCAGATGGTTGCAGCCCGCCATTGCTGCTAAGAGATCCTTTACTAAATTGTGACAGTCCACTTGACCTATGTACTGGTTAGAAGGAAGCATTCGGTCTAACAGGAATGCCAAAGCCGTACAATCCTGCGACAAAAATTCTTAGTTAGAACACACTACAAGATTAGCACATCGGACCAAGTTAACCCGTACCTTGTCCAGATTTTTTCAGAAGAATTAGTTTAACAAAACATTAACATTACTAAAAACCCACCTCTGGTATGTCCTGATGAGATCCACCCTGAAAGCAGTATTCTGCGATAATTTTACAAGAATAGGAATACGAATGCACGGATTCAGCCAGAAGTTGGAAAATAGCAAATTTGGGTATAAGTCTTTGCTTTTTCTGAGCCTCATTTTCAGAATCCTTTGCAGATTTTGTGGGAGAACCAGAACCAGTATCCATCTGTAAATATTAGCATTCATTAAATTCACAGCCATCCGTCAAATATGGGCTTCCCTCCATAATTAAAATTCCAACTTAAAAATATACTCACAGAAACTTCCTCAGCAGGATGAAGAAGAGCTCGAAGAAGTTGATGAATAACGTCCTGGGCAGCCACCCCCATGTAAGTTTTGAAATTTTCTGGCTTACACGGCATCGGCTTTACAATCAACCTCAAGTCATCGTCAGCTAATAACATAAGTTCATAATGGGATTAATATTAATATATGGGGACGTCAGGGAAGTACAACGAAATATTACTGAAGTCTGAATTCTGAAATGAATTAACGAGAAACTTACAATGAAGTCCACGTCGGGTTACAAAATTAATGTCCACACGAAGTATATCCTTCGCAACTTCTACAAACAAAGACGGAGATCGACAAGCAACAGGGGCTAAAACTCTTAGCAGGTAGTGAAGCTCTTTACAAGTTGAGGCACTTGTTGAAATGGCTTTAGCACGGATCATCTTTAGAAGAAAAGAAAAAAGAAAGTATAAATTTTCTGGCACTCTGAATTGAACAAATGAACTTACTTTCTCAATCGCGTATCTAAGACAAGCTGGATCTTCTAAAACATGGCGAATCAAGAGATTTGCTAGTGGGAGAAACCCTTGAAAACCGGATGCCAGGTTAAGGTTCACTAGAGAACGTACACCACCGTATTGGGCGAAAGTCACGGCAACCAAATGATCCCTTGTCACACGGAGACAAAGTCGCATCAAGGCATGAAGTGCGTCTGGATTAACAGGTTTATCCATAAATCCAACACTTGATCTAAAAAGAAAAAATATTTGTTCTTGTAATGTAAACTGTGCCGGATTCCTCAAAGTCTTGTTATTAAATTCATTGAATTCTGTTAATCGGGTGCTGGATGCTAAAATTATTTATTATACCTCATTAAACTGTTAACTTGCTTCTCGTTCAGTCCACGGAGAAGGCTGATTTTTTTCTTTAATTCATCAACCGCTTGATTCTCTTGTGTATCCATTTTCTCGGACTTATTAGTCTGTTTACCACGCGAATTTGCTCGTTTCTCATTTTCTAAATTGTTCAGTGAATTGGCCCTAAGATCTCCACCACCCACGGAAGGCATTGAGTTATCTGTATCAGATGTTTCACCATTCATTTCAATATTGTTGGCGGTCGGGCTAAAACTCTTCGAAGACCCAATTGCTTTCACATCTTCTTTCTTGGATGATTTCAACCAAAGGGCTATGGGCCGTCGATTACTTGTTTCTTCATTCAGTTGGATCATTCCGCTAAAGTTTATTACATAGCGACGCCGACCGGCCATGATTCTTAGTGAACTTTCACCCTCCCAAAATGCCTTGTCTATGTTGTTGTTATTTGCAGTCGAATATGCACACCATTTTCCAGAGTTTATATCAAACCACTTCCACAAATGATCAGTTTCCTATATATAAAATTGACAACATTACAGCGACTCAAACAAAATAGAGCGTGTGCTAATATTACCACTTGCATTTTTAAGACTTTAAAGAATTCCGTAACTAGTAGAGTTCACCAACATTACTTATCAAACTTCTTATGCTACTACGAATTCAGAAAACATTGTATATAATTTTAAAAAGTGCTTGTAGTGTACAAAATCTTTTACCTCCGCTAACTGAGCTCGTCTTCTGGTCGCTATGGCTGACTTCTCATACAGATCAATCATGAGTGTCAGAGGTGCCAACCATTTTGGCGTAGTCGAAGAACTGTTAGGGAAAGTCTCATGTGCCTGATGCAGTAATTCCAAAAGATGTACGGCCGGATCAATTACTTCCCATTTCTCCAGTAAATATGCACACATTGTTTTTAACTCCTAAAATGATTACATATTTACAAAGTTAGAACAGAATATATTTTTAGATGGCCAAATAAAATTGCTGGAATCTGTCACAAACCTCAAACATCAAACTGAATAGATGAATGCGAATTGACAACACCTCGGATTCTGCGCCTTCGCATAAGTCTTCTAGAGGTTTAGAACTCTCGGTTGCAACTTTTTGTACAATTATAAGTGCACTTACAATCTAAAATACAAAATAAGGTTAGTGTTTTAGTTCCCATTAAAATTTCACACAACAATAGCAGAAATTGATATGAAAAGAGAAGACTCACTTGCTCAACAAGAGTGTTGAGAATTTTTCCCATCCATTCAACTCCACTTCTTTGGCCAATCGCGACTAGTAGTTCACCTATTCTAAATACACATTCTGGGAGTTGATCAACTACGGTAAGACTTCGCGGAAGTATAGTATCTGTGAATTCATTTATCTCCTGCGCAGAAAGAGTTTCCGGAGGTTTCTGAAAATGTGAAATACAAAGAATATTTAGCCCTATAACTATAACCCTATAGTTACTCTTCAGCAACGCTTGAATACTACAAATTTAAACACGGGATACCGCCGAAAACCTCGACAATCATATTATAAACTAACAATTAGTTAAGTCACACGAGTATGAATTTCTGGTATGCTGTAGAAAGGCAAAGATCCGACGTCTGCCACATTCTCCCCGTACATGGCACATTGTCAAGCAATTATAAAAATAATGGATCATACGTTACAAGGTACTTTTGATGTAACGTTAACTCTTGTGAAACCAAAACTTGGTCATAAAATACTTTCGGTTACAGTTTAGTGTTTGCAGTTTTCACCCGTATTTTATCTATGGTGGCGTTCAACATTTTCATTCGTACCGAACGGAGTTCGTGAGGACATTGGCAGTGATTGGTGGGATTGGTAGTAAAATCGCGCAGATGGTGCAATATTACAAAAGTGTACAGTACAGTAAACTTGGTTCGTAAATATCTAATCTAACTAACATCTAATATCTAACTTTTACTTTTCTATTCTCCTCCGAATATCAACCGGAATTTAGACAAGCTAAAAAACTGGACTGGTCGTCACATTTCCAAAAATAAAATTGTGTTAGGATTGTTAGACTAGAGAGTGTGGGTCTCGGGTAAGGTTGTGCCAATATATCCCTGCGGGTACTCGGGTACCATGATTTCGGGTCATCCCGTATCTAAGAATTGTAATTTTCATACCCAAGACTGTTTCTCTGCTGAGACTTTAGCTCCAACTACATTACTGATTTTTGTGGAATGGTCACCAAGCGACAATGCAAGAGCTCTTAGCATCTGCTCCTCATCATTATACTCCCAGTCCATTGGACCCTGGATTGCAACAGAGCTATTAACTAAACCAACTCCAAGTACAAAACTACAAATGAATCCCTACTAACACAACAGCCTATCAAAGTAAATAAAAACGAGGCGTACTCCAGAACTGAACAGGGGGAACATAAGGCCTTGATTCTCAACAAACTAGAAATTGTTTGTGTTGGAGACCTTGTGTTCACTTTACCCTTCGTTAAGCGTAAACGTTATGAATGAATTATGAGTAAAAAAAACTTACATGTGATCTTCGAGCTGACGGGGCAGGGGCAGCAGGTGCGGGGGCAGCCGCTGCAGATCTTCTGAAGGGGACTGCTCCAACTCCACCGCCATTATTCAGTAAATAATCAGTTGCATGAATAACAGAATTTGTTGAAATGAGCGCTTCGATGCACATTTCCAGTGGGAAGCCCATGTCTGCAAGCTGTTGCAATTGAGCATAGTCAACCCCCAAAGCTTCAGCAGCAGCCATGGCCCCTTCTACGGATCCAGTCCCTGTCGTATTGGTTGAACGTGGAACAGCCGTTGAAGTGGACGTCCCGGATGAAGTTTCCGCAGTTTGATTTGCGTTCCCATTATTTTGATCATCGTTAGTATTCGGAGTTTCTACATTTGCGCCTGTGACGCCTTGTGTCTCAACAGCTTCAGTAGGGGTTTCTGTAGCAGCTGTTGCTGCTCCTTGGGTTTCAACGTTGAGAATATCTGTACTGGCATCTTCATTACCAGCAGGCTCTAGAGGAGGTGTCTCGGCATCTGCAAGGCTTGGGGCTGGAACTGCTTCCAGATTTGCTTGTGACGAGACCGTTACCATCTCCATTCTACCATCCGCATCAACACCATCATCATTTGGGAAGGGGAAAACCAAAGGAGGGGAGTCCAATTGGGGTGATCGAGCCATTACGCCTGATAAAAGTAATGCATCACGGGAAGTGTGGCCTCTAGCGGATGCTGTCGAAGATGTCGTCACGTTCTTATCTTCTTCAATTTTAGCCGAAGCTGTCCTCTAAATATTTCAAGAAAATCCCATTGAAAATATAATTAACATAATGGTAAATTGGAGAGCAAGAAGTCGAGTTTAAGGAACGCGAACCTCTTCAACATCTTTATGACGGATAATGTGACCCAAAATAGTTAACATCAACTCAGCCGCTCGGGTTCCAATTAACTTCAACGAATCCCGATTCCAGAGGTGCATCATGGCGTGGAAAGCCAGCTGTAAAATGTACATTAATTGTGTAAGAACTTCTATACTTAAGAGTTTATGTTGATTTGAACCCACCTTATGAGCATAGGTAAGGAAATGTCCACTGTCGAACAAGCTCAACTGCCTGATTGCAGTTTTTACAGGATACGTGTGCGGACTTTCCAGGACTGTTTTCGGGTTACAAATTTTCTCAACTAGGGTAAGCCAACAGTCTAAGAACTCAACTTGTTGATCACTCAACTCATCAGGGTCTGCTGCTACTCCCGGCTTTTTATTCTCCGATTGAGCTTCCTTAGAAAGTGCCCAGTAAAATAAACTGAAAAGGAAAGCAAGTCATTAGTAGTGTGTCAAAAGAAATAGCAAGAATTTTTCAAATTGATCAAGCTAGAATTTTAATTACTTGAACAAGGACTTTAGTCCGGTCGAGTTTGTGAACTTCCTCAGCATGAGGTGGTAAGAAAACTTCTTATCATCAAACAGTAAAGGCGCAGAGAATCCTACTGCGCAAATGCTAAACGTCAGTCTTGGTACTGGAGAATTTGGCCTTGGCTCCCACTTTAAACCGTCTGTTAAAAGTTCTGCTAACAGTTTGGCTACAGCCGAAGATCCAGGAGTTGCGAAGCCGGGAACTGTTGGAATTTGATGTCCACGACGCTGCCTAATAGGCGATCCCACACAGAGCTAAACAAAATTACAAAAGTCATATTTAATCAAATTGAAATACTGTGGACTAATAGGAATTCGAATTCACTGCTTGTAGTTACTCACCTTGACCAAAAGTCCAAAAAGTTCTGCTAATGCTCTTCCTAAACGTGAAGATGCACTTAGGATAGGCTTCAGTAATTTGGAATAACTCTGAAGCGTAGCCGGGCTGACACCTTTTTCTGTTTTCTGACTGGTCCCGCCAGTTTGCGTTGCAGAACTGACTAAAGTAGTGCTTGAACTTTCTTGAGTAACGCCATTTGAGGATGAAGTATTCGAGTCATTGTCAACCTCCATTACCTCATTCGAGTTAGGATTTGTAGAAGCGGCGGACGTGGTCGCTTGTGCTCCTCCCTTAATGCTCACCTCAGCCGGTTCGGCCTACATTACGATTTAAAGATCAAGATTATTGAATAATTTTGAACAAGCCAACTTTTTTCACTTACCTTGGACTCTCTTGGAATAAGGCGATCCAGGTCTTCACGACCGAATTCATTCGGTCCAGGTTGGAACTCCCCAGTGCAGAAGGCCAATAGAACAGTGCTTTCCCAAACCAAATTTAAATACAACTGAGATAAACTTTTCAAAACTCGAACGCCTTGGGGTGATCCCCAGTTTGTAACTGACATTGCACGGATGTCACTCTGTTTTAGAACAAAAAAATAGTTAGTACAAGTGCATACAATTAAAGACATATTAATCTGTACAATATTATATTGGTGAGCGAACCTGGCCGGTACGGCAAACATGAACAAACATCATGATATAAGCATGGGCTGATGTAATAGCATTTAGAATTGGCGTATCATGAGGATTCCCAATAGACTCTAATGGAACTTCGGCTTTAGCGAGCTCTCGTAACAATACACTGCTTCCCACTCCTTCGACAGGGGAGTTCAATTTCTCGAGTCTCACAAGAACTTTTTCTAAACTGGTCATGCCTACCTGTAGTACTTTAGCTTCATGGGCTAAATTCTATTCAAATAAAATAAAAATATTTTAATATATTTACAACATTTCAATTTGGACATTGAGGAATAAAATATTTTGTGGACTTACAAGAATCGACTTGCATACGGAAGCGACAGACATACAAGCTTGTGAATTTGGAAAATCAATTGGAAGATTCGGAAGTGCTAGGACTTCCATCAAAGGCTCAAGTCCCTTTTGAGTTACAAACTCTCGGCAATGGTCATCAGTTGAATTGTTACTTAGAATCGCATCAACAAATTTCATCTAAGAATAATATAATGATTTGCAATTAGAATTTGGAAGTACTTGTTATATTAATTTTCCAGCTTAGCCTCAACACAACTTACCACATTGGAAATATAGTCAACAAGTGGCACTGGCGCCTTTTCTTCATTTGTTGAAACTATAGCTGACATGTAAGAGGATGTCGGTGGAATAGGATCTTCTACACCGTCTTCTCCGGGCCCCCTAGCTGGTGCATTATGGGAAGCAGCTGAGGCTTCTTCCTCATCTTCGTCATCATCATCGCTACTTCCTCCCTCAGATGTACCATTTCGATTAGTAGCATTATTAATAGCAGGAGCGGTAGGTTTCACTTGGGGTTTCCAACAAGAGTACTTTGGATCCCTTCCCATCTTACACAAGTCCTCCAAGAGCTATTTGAACAAATAAAAGTAACAATGACTCGACTGGTGTACCTTATTTTTTAAATATGAAAAATGATTTAAAGGTTATAATTGTACCTTGACCATTGCAGAGGTAGCTTCAACTTTTAGACTTGGTTGATGACGCATCAATTCATCCATTGCATTCCCCAGATTTGATGCAGTATCACCAAATGTCTCCGCTGTTCGTCGCCTCCTCATTGATGACAAGTATTCCGGTGATATGAGTACTTTAAATATCCGCGTGAAGGGCTTACATCGGACAAAAGAAGTAAGACCCCGACTGTTGAGACATAGTGCCGAAAATACATTTGGAAGTGAAGCAATAACCTCACGTGTAGCTGGGACCTGGAACGCAGAATAAGCAAGAAGTTTATAAGTAAATTAAGGATAATATTAATTTAATTTGACTGCTTCCAGCAAAAAAAAAACTTACATCTTTCACAAGTAATGCTTCTTGGACAACATCAGTTAATCCCAGATCCTGAAGTGTTGACAGAATTGATGGTTCTTGGAACACGGTGACGGTGACTATATCAGTTGCCAATAAGAAGAGAGAGGCTCCATAATACTCCGCATTACTAATGATGTGTTTCAGAAAAGATGGAAACGGGGTCTCCACCAGGTGACGAATACCATCAGAAAAAGCTGGGTCTTGAATTACTTTCTTCAAAAAATTGAACATGGACTTCAACAGTGCGGCTCGTTGTGGTAGACACGTGATTCCGCTTACAGCTAACTTAGTTGTACTGCCATTAGGTGTTGGAACCAAGTCCGTTGGACTGCTAGGGAGTACGCCCTCCTGATAAGCAATAATGGTCAAAATGTAGTAAACCAGAACATGTATTCACACTTCACAGTTGTACAAGCTTCTGTAAACTTACTTGTAAACTATTTGAGTCAGTGTCCATTAGGACTTCCGCAGAGGGTGGTTGTGTTTCTATAGTTTCTAGAACGGTCTCACTGATATCTTCGGTACTTTGATCACTATTTCGAGGAGTAGATGGACCCAAACGAGTAGCTGGGGAAACATCTGGCCCGATTTCGAACGGTTGTTCCTTTCGACATTGGCTTATTTCCACCTAAAGAATAATACGAAGAATTGGGTGAATTACAAATCCAACAGATTACCGTAACATCGAACACACAATTTTAAACTAAGAGTTATCTTACTTGCAGGCGTGTAAGAAAGATGCCTAAACCATCTTGCATATGGAATGATTGCATGTCCATGTTTGTTATGAGATCAATAACTCGGACAGCTCTTGTCACAAACTGCACACCAAATAAATATAAATAAGTCAATACATTTCCTGGGATCAAATAAATTTTAAATTCAGTTTCAGTCTATTACCGTAATGTGTTCAACTTCAGAACTTTTCCAGTTTATCACTCGGAGAAGGCTCTCCATCATACCACAGCTCACTAAAGCCTCCCCGCCCGGTTCGAAGCTAGAGAGATGGTACACAAAACTGAATAGGGCAGTAGCCAAATGGAACGGGTATATTCTCTTCATAACATCTGAGTAAGGACTTCCATCTTCGGGTAACAAAAGGGCGGTAATGCAAGTTCGGACCATCTTGGGTAGAAACCCATGAAACGAATTTGCTCCAGTTATTTCGATAATGGTACTATAAATGCATAAAGTAATCCAAATATTATTACTCCAGTAAAACAAATGACACATGCAACTGCAAAATGATAAGACACAAAGGTATATTCATACTTTGGGAAGCTTTGGCCTCGGTCTAAGTGAATGATAGCTGTCAGACAGCGAAGTGCTGTTGCCTTCGTGTTATCCAAACGAGGGTCTTCGCAACCAACCAGTTCAACCAGCTCTTCCAACAAACCAGTGTATAGAAGCTGATGCATATTGTCTTGAACAGCATTCGCATATACAAGTACAGAAAGTGCTTGCAAGCGTAGTTGAACTAACATAACTCGACGGTAGTACGTTGTAAAATTCTTTGCTAATCTCAACCGTGTGAACAGCAGCATCTGCATTTTATAAAAAGAACACCGAAATAAAATCTAAGTCCCCATTAAAAGAAAAGGATAATCATTATTCATTAATCGAACCTGCTTGTCCGCCGGAATTTTATATTTTTCGCACAAATTGTCCATGAGAGCAGACGTCGGGCATTCAAGTCTATCCACATCGTCAATGTGAATAATGGTTAAGACTTCAGATTGCTTAATCCGACCTCCACTATTTGGAGCATCTGTCTTGGATGCATTTGTAAATTCCAAATGGACCGTAGTCGCATTATCCGGGAAATCCTAATACATTGAATTGAATAATATAAGAATAAATAAGAATAACGTAAACAGAAGAAATGTAAATTCAACTCACCGATATAGGTTTATCCAAACAACATGCTGCTACTCCAAAGCCAGCATCTCTTCCACCCCAACTCTGAAAATGATTTTTTTCAAAGCAAATTAAAATCAATAAAATAAACGTACGTAAAACTATTCCAATTTCAATCCTCGTATTTACCTCAGCCAAATACGTCAGGCGCTCGAGCAGAGCATCCTTTTTCTCTCCCAAAAGTCGGCTTAGAAAATTACTTCTTTTACTGAACATGTAAATCAGATTTAGTACATCCAAAACCAACTCTGGAAGTTCTGACGCTAGTAGAGCAGTTAAATGCTCCATCGAATTGTATAAGTGACGTGAGAATGAATGTTCAATTAACATTGTTGTAAATCGAAGGACCAAAGTGAGGCAATCCATTTTGCCCCTCTTGTCCTGTAAAAAGAAATCAGCCCATTCATTAATTAGCAAGCTGTTTGAACTTTTAATTTGTACAGTTTGATTTAAATAAACACACTTACCACTTGAAATTCATCCGTATCACATCGAAGGACCCATGTATTGGGAGAACACTTTTCACAAGCTTCTTCCAAAATCAAATCGAACATATCCAAGACATCAATCCAGTGGTAAAGTTCACATTTACCATACGTCCAAGTCGGTACTTTCTCCAAGACGAAACATAAGTCTGAATAGTCACCACATCCTTTCAATTTATCTATCAGTACCTTGCAATCCGGAGGCTGGAAATTAACATTTACATTACTCATTAATTTCATAACGTAAAAGATTAATCCAGCTCATTTTAATTTAGTGTGGTGCCGTATTTTTTAGTTTGGG
>JAQIXO010000468.1:0-19866 GCA_034700305.1 Protaphorura armata
ATGTAGAATTGCTTTAATGTGTTTGTGATGATAAGGTGACTGGGTGAGAAGCATTGCACCAGACAGACAGACAGACATGGGGATTTTATAAGCCCTCACGGGACTGTGTCCCACGGGCTAATAATTGGGACTCCCAGAGTTCATGAAAGGTCATTTCCCATGCCATTTAATGCAATGTAATTGGCTCCCTTCTCTGCATGTGGTAGGCATTTCCATCATGGTAGGTGCTCCCTCTCCGGATCTCGAATACATTACAGGGCATGGGAAATGACCTTTCATGAACTCTGGGAGGCCCAATTATGATTTCTGCAGACGAAATTCGATTGATTCATGGTCAGGGCAAGCCCGGGGACTAGAAAAAAAAATATGGCATACCTGCTTCCTCGTATACATGTAATGACTCTCCCTTGTCAGTCAAAAGTGAATCATTACGGCTTAAGGTCACACCAATAAGACACCAAGATTAGTTGGAATTTTGTTGTGTCCATATTCGAAATACGATACGTAATTACAATTACCTTAATTAATTGACTCATTCCTGTCATGAGGGGCCAACATTCGATTCGAAGAGCGACAACCATTTAAAATAATATTTCATAAAAATTAGAATACCTATGTAGTAAGTTAGTAAGTAGTAATCGCATTTTATTTTATTCGATACTGTAGTTCCTCTGATTGCCGATGTGTGGCAGACCTATGAAATTTACCAGTCAGTCTTAATACTAGTTACCATCAAATAAATTCAACTGGGCTTAGCTCGGCCAACCATGCTTGCAATAACAACAACATTTCAAAAACATTTTCATTCACCCTCATCTTAAGCTTTAAGGCAAAAGCAAAAGTTGGTTCAACGAAGGGGCCACTTTTTGTTGCTGTCAATGATCTTTTTCTTTATCCTTGTGTACCATGAACGTAGTATGTAGTAGTAGTGTGTTTTATACCTTCCATCTTAAGCCATTGGACCGGACCGGACCCAAGATCCCAAACCCACCAGGAACATTTCAAATAAACCTTCTGGTAGAATTCCCTTACCTGTCCATCTGATATAATAACCAAAACCAGCCTTCCCTGTATGTACTCTTGTGCCTGTACGTAACTTTATATTCACTATTCACCTTCTTATACCACCTTTTATACTTGCTTACTTATTAGTACCTTTCCAACCTAATAATGCATGCACTACTCACAAGGTAACTGCTCAGTCTGGTATTTTGCGGTTAGATTAACCTATTGAACGCCTAGAGTATCTCATCACAGATCTTCAAAGTATTTGAAAGTGTCAAAATTGGCCAGGAATGTGATGTTTGCTAAGATATTAAGGAATCGCGTGAGCTGTCCCAACTAGCCAACTCATGCAGAATCGAAATCAATTTCCTTCATCGGTGTGCTTCCTACCTAACTCGTGTGATATTTCATACTGCTAAATCCCAGGGAAACTGTCAGTCAGATATTTCTTGCATAGAAACATATATAATTGCAAAATTTTACAAGTTTTGGGATCAGAGCTGTCATATTCCACTAACACACGGCAAGATTACTAGTCTCTTGTAAGGTTCTCTCATTCGTTCATATCGAGGAGATTTCATGAAAGTCAGGTCGTGTCAATTACAAACTCCAGAAGAACTACTGTGGTACGGCCATAAGGTTTCAATGATCAGAAAGACTTCGATTAAAATTCCAACATCAATCTGATCTCGCCAGGTGAAATGCTACTCTCGGTCGGAGCATATACAGGCAATATATCCGAATTAAATGTAAAGCTGGACACAAAATATAATATTTGTTTCATTTTATCTTTACTATTTCCTTCAGTTCGATGAAGCACTTTTGAGAAATTTCTTTGTGTTACCCCCGGGCAAAAAAATGGCTCTATCTTGTATTATATGGAGACGATGTAATGTAATGGTGTTCGTGATTTACTTTTCTTGCATCACGAAGGTAACACTTGAATTGCCTACCTCGTGAGTTACCCACTCACCTGTACACTGTAAGATTCTTACCTGTAAAAATGTTTTGCCGTTGGAGTTGGTGCAGTACAAAGGGAAACACATTCACCGAAAGGTGTAAAAAAGATTCCTGATGATTTGGTTGGAGCCAGGCCAGGAGCACCACTGCTAGTTACCTGGCGGTTGCTACTGCTGAATGTCTAGAGTTTATTTCATTTTTTATTTTATTACGGGGCCATTCCATTCCATGAGACTTTTTTTAAGAAAAGACAGGCCGTTTTTCATTGTTCAATCATTTAGTTCCTGTAAAATGGCCGCGGCCGGGCGTCTAAAATAGATGTGTCAGTCAATCCTCAATGTGTGATGTTTTATTTTTGGTGGTTCTTCGCTGTGTTGGCTGAAAGGAAAATGTCATTTGAAAAATAAAGTATTCCGTCGGTTGGTCTGAAGAAAACAGACAAGGATGTGGTTCGCTGAACATTTAGACATTCTTAAGAATAATTGACACAAAAAAAATCAACAAAACAAAGGGCACTTTCATTGGGAACACCTGTCTTGCCCTTGTCAAAGTGAGGGAGGTGAGTCAAATTCCACAAGTTTTTCAAACTAAACTATGAAAAAAAAACTCTCTCGTCTCAACCCCTTCCGATTTAGAATTTTTGTAAAGGCAAAAAGTTTTTTTTCTCACAAGCAAAAGAAAAAATGTAAAATGTACTACTTGTATTCTTCAGTTGTACAATGTGACCCCCCACGCAAGCACATGGACAAATAAACATGCAGATACAGCTCGCGTACTCCTTGCAATTAATTCTAAAGACAAAATATAATTGCTTTTGACTTTTTACTCCCCCACTGCCAACGTCTCAAGATTTGAGGTTAATTTACAGGTTGTTGTATTTGAGATACGTGTATGTTGTTCGTTTTTGGGTAGATTCGTTCCTCATCTTGAGTAAAGATAAAGTAAAAAACACCACCTTGCCGATTTGTGCAAAAACAATATAATATTAAATTGCAGGTTAGACTGCGAGACATTTAGTCTAGTCAGTTAACCTCTTCGGTTCTCATAAAACAAACGTGCAAGGGCCCAGTGACTGTGACACTGACAGCTCAACTGTCAAAAATTGAGTCAGAGCGAAAGTAGTAACGATAACGAATGCTTAACAAACTTTACAGAAGTCAGTAGTTTGTAGTAAAATTTGCAGTATAGTATGCACGTCAGTCGACATGACGAAAGGTATACAAACATAGTAGTTAATCAGAAGTGCACAAGGATTATTTAATTTGGTGTACACTTTGCAGTTTTAAATGTGTGGATATAATGAGTGTTTACCTGCCATTTTTAATGGAGGGACGTTAACCAAATACATAACCTTTTTGTTTACATTGCGTTTTGGGAAATCGTGAAATATGAACAATTTACTTGAACAGTGCGATCATTTTGGCCTGGAAATGTCACGCCTATTAATAATCAAGATTGAATCGAGCTTGAGTGTTTCGGAGTTATGGGCTGAATTTTGCAATTCAGATGGAAACTCCGAGTTCGTTAGAAATATGTATGTATATGCGGGCATGGTGTCCCTGTCTCGTAAAACTTGACCCAAGAAGATATTTCAGTGTTAACCTAAGGCGTTTAGAACATAAAAAGTGAAAAATGGAGGAGAAAACGGAGATCGTGGTCGTTAGAAAGACTAAGAAGGTAATTTTATACAAGTGAAAAATGAAATTTATTATACTTGGAAATATTTTATGAAGTTCTCCAAACTAGTACTCCGCGTGAATTTGATCAAAGTTGTATCTTTTAACAAAATTCACTTTACTTTACTACCAATTATGCGTCATTAAAGACAAGCATATTGCGTGTGAATTCACTTTAGAAGAACTGATTCGAGATTAAATAATTCAGCATTGGAATTTTTAGACATGTCGTCACAATCATTGTAGTAAACTGCTAATACGGTTCATAATCTGATTCACGTGCATTGTGTAAATTCTTTTTGTTTCCAACCAAAATTCTCACAAGTTCACACCAGTTATGAACTACACATTTGTTTATTATGGACAGGGTACAGACAAAACCGTTGATAATTGCCTTTTTTGCAATGGGCTTAAGTTGTTTGACCTGCGCTGAGCTGAACTACAATTATTATGTATATATTGCATGTTCGACTACTCAACTCGTCAGATTTATCCCGAAGATAAACTAAATAGTACTTGTTTCATAAAAAGTAATTGTGTGGTGAGCAATCACAAGACCAGACCAAGTGCAAGTGCAGGAACATTGTTAGTGAGAATTCTGGAGCAAAACATGACAAGTCTAGCTCCAGGCTTCAAATACAGTACCTTGGGATTCATTATGAAATCATTACCATTAAGTCCTGGTAAAAAAGCCAGTTTGAATTTGAATTCCTACGCTAATCTTTTTTCATCCTCATAAATGGTCCATCCAATCATAATTCCTTTGGGATTTAATTTTCTGACCAATCGTCAAATGCTTACGGACGACTCTTAGTCAAATGTCTGCAGACATTCGTTGATTTATTCCGTCCATCAATTCTATCCGGGGTGTATGCCACTGTCACTGATTATTTAGCAAGAGTTCAAATTAATTTCCGTTTTTTCCATTTTTGAACCGCTCGAAGTTTTGGTCAAGTATCAATAGCTGCGACGAAGTTCTTGTAACAGGGAGAATTTCTTTTCATAGAAAGAATTTTCTTAGAACTGATGATTCCCATTTCTCGTGATACCTGATCAAACAGTATAGACACTTGGCTTGTATTCTGCGACTGCGACATATAATTGGATTATATTGCTTTTTTATCTCTTCAGGTTGTGAAATTCAAGTTTAAAACTTTTTAACAGAATGAGCCGGTTCCACTCTTCCTCTTCCTATATTATTCATAAATTCCTTTCCTTCAGTTTTTATTATTCAAACTAGTGTGGTAATGGTAAACACCCTTAAGAACAAAAGATGATGATAATTTGGAGATTATGTGCCGTAGACCACATTTTCCACGGATCTCTTCTTTCCTGTCCTGAGTCATTCAATTTTTTGTAGCTACTTGGCCATGGCTATGACTAGAAAGATGAAGAATGACTTTTCTTTGTACACATTTAAAAAATCTCTTAAGACAGAGTGGAATTGCAAAACAAGTTTCTCATAGAGATAGCTGATTTCACGGCTGTTATGTTATTGTTCATTTTGCGGCTTCGACTTAGCCACGTACGCACGCAGTACGCGGAGATTTTGCTTGAGAAAGAAAAATCAAGTAGGTATTAAAAAAATTGAAAGTGTTTTGCTTCAAAGAATCGTTAAGAATAATAAAAAAATATCCTGACGGGACTCCCATTTGCATTCTTCTAACCTCAGCAGTTAATTTAACATATGACAGGTTTGTTGTTGAACCCAAGGGTGGCGACAACAGTTTTGAAGTCATAAATGTCATAAAGTTTACTTTAAGTACTGTACATGCACGTCCAAGACGTCCATAAGGGCAAGGGGTTTGTCTGACAAAATGGAACCGGTTAAATTTTCCAGTTCGTTGGTAAAGTTCGTGCTTCGTGCTCGAAGAATATTATTTGCTCAAAGATGTGTGTGAATAATTTGTAGACATGATTTTGTTGTGTTCAGTTCGTTCTTCTGTTCTGATCAGCTGGTGACTGCTGATGGGATTATGATGATGCTCACAGATAAATAATATTATGAAGTCTTGTTTGAACTCACAAAGAAGTTTTTGTTTAATTTTTAACAAAACATAAACACGAATTCCGCGTCCATTATGTATCCATCATGCAACATCATCATCTTTTCATTTGACTTTTGAGCGCTAGCTAATTGTAAGACTGCGTGCCTCATCGATTCAGCAAAGAGTCGCCGTTTTTAATGTTATTTTTTAACGTTGGTAATGAGAAATTGTGAATCATTTTAATGGGTATATCTGGAGTTTGGAAATTTTAAACAATGCAATTCTTTCGGAATTCATTTTAATAATTAGTGAGCGTGAGAATACGATTTGCGATGATTATATAGTAAAACTATTTCTAAACTCTTGAGAATTAAGTATGCAGTATGCATCCATTTTCAACTTGAACCAATAACAATTAGGTTGAACTTTCCTGCCACAAGAAGGAAAATAGAAAAATTCAGACGTGTTGAAATTAGTAATTTCCCAGTAATCCTCAATGCTGGAAGTTAAAAGTGAAAACCAAGCAATTTCATGGATCAAAAAGGGCATGGTTGGTAACCTTGTTGATGTAAGAAGTTCATACATAGAGTAAAGAACACATTTCAGCACCACGGATTTTTACAAGAATTTTTACTTCGCTTTGGTTTTGGTTTGGTAGGTAATAAATAAAAAAAGGTAATAAGGAAGGATAAGGAAAGGGAAAGGTAACACGGTCAGTTAAGTGAGGTAATTAGAATTACACCAAAACGTACATCCTATTCTTACTCACGGTCAATCGTAATCAAGTAAAGTTATGTTGCAACTCAGGGAAATCTAGGGGTTAAAAAACACCTCAAAGGTCTCATATCGTGTATTACATTTCTTGATGCACATATTATAATAAATGTTGTTAGTCTCAACAGAATTTATTTTGGTATTTCACGAAAACGTATTTTTTAAATTTCTTCTACACACCCCCAGTGTGTCGAAATATTTTTTTTTTTTCAAAACAAAAACAAATCCAGATCCATTACCCTCATCAGGAGGATAACCCATGTGATTTTTCCAAAATCCATTGCCCTCCGTTCCATATAAAATTGATTGGAATTACACCAACATCATTACCTTGAACTCGAGTGATTTTGGTTTTCCTTTCAGTTCTCATGATCAGACATTTCTCCCGAAAGACTCAACGACAATTCTCATATTCTCAAGTGTTGACATTATAAATCCGCAGATTCTATATCAACATTCTTATTATAAACAATACAAATGCTGCTTCTTATTTATCCAAGCACGAAAATGTTGAAGCTGGAAACCATCTTACTGTGTAGAATTTTGAGACTTATCTTGTCAATGAGATAATCAAAAATTCATACATTATTTAGCACAACGGGCAACACAGTGTTTTTGTATACATTACATTTGACATTTATCGTTTGCCATATTAACATTTGTAGGAATTGGCCTTGGATTCCAATACTATCAAGCTTCTACTCATTCGGATGGTCAGATAAACCACATATTTATGAAATTCAGTAGTCAAACATCGCAACTCGATGAATGACAATTTCACGATTGACTGGAGACCTTGGGTTCCTCTAAATATCCAAGTTTTGCATATGAATACTCTCGGATTTTCAGTAAACGATGGCAAGGTAATTCGACATGATAAGCGCACTAGTAATAGCCCTAGAATTTTGAAACAGCATTTGCCTTGAATAGCAACATGGGATTTTCCAAGACATTTATGAGTAAAACCGTTTAACTTAAACTCGAGGTTAGTGTTAATAGTCAGGTCGAATTTATCATCTTAAGCACATTACCTTAACTGAATTTTTTAGGTCTTAAAGACCTTGGCAAGATTATCGCCACCGAGGTGATAAGTGCCAAGTGCATATTTAGGGCTTTATTCGTATTTCGCATTCACGTGCCTACTTTTGATCTAGTTTCTTGGTAATGGCTCGCACGCACGCGGAAGAATTTACATAGACTTTGCAATCATCTTGAGGTTTAGCTCAAACTCCGATATTTGAGCAGGAATTGGATATAGAAAATTGAGATAACGCACGGGTGGGCCCAAAAGCACGCACCGTGTCCAAAATGCATAGAAGTATATACCAGTCGCGTACCTGTGCTTTCATTTTCAATAGACAATGCAATCACAGCTAAACGACCATAATATTTGAAAAACTATAAGCTAAACAATGTATACGAAGTCCCAAATATATTAGAGCTGCATGATTTTCAAAGGTTGTACAGTAAAAACGCCAATGTGGTGCTTCAAAATTTGACCAAATATAGTGTGCTCGGTTTGATTTCGGGGATATCAGGATTGGCCAGTTTTGTCAACCGTTATCTCAAAAATTTGGTTCTTCAAAAGATTATAATTGGTACCCTGTACAATATTACATTATCCATGTTATATTTCAGGGAAGGAGCAGCAGCAGTTGTGGTAGTATGGCGTACAATGCAGGTTTGGAGGATCCCCAAAATTGGCCTTTCGCGGTTCGTTACACTGCATCGCCTTACAGGAAATCCAAGTTTCCTGTCGTCGTGGACACAAATGGAGAGGGCAGTAGTACGACGACGTCGACGACGACCAATATTCATCATCAGCAACAGCATCATCACAATAATAATGGGACAACAATGCATTTACCTCATCATCAGTACGCTTGGACGAATAATCCTAACGCTGGAGGAGTACCTTATGTGAATATAAGGAATCCTACTACCCCATTCCATTACCACCAAAATAATAATAATAACCTTGGTTCCACTACTCACAACAACCCTTCTGGGATGCCGATCATGAACTACAATAATCTACAATTTTATCAACATCAGTTACATGGGCAGTATAGTTCCTTGAGTCAACAACAACAGCACCTGCGCCATCATTTCCAACAACACTACCAGGCACCACCGGATCATAATCATTATGGTCTACCCTCTGTCGTTGTTCAACAAAATGCCCGGTTTCTACTTCGGAATTCTGGTCAACAATGTCAGTATTCCCTAAACCGGGCAGGACTTCGGGCTGGAGAAGCAAGTCTGAATGGAAATCGGTCACAAGTGAGTTCAAATTCACGAGACATATCTGACAATTTTGAATATCTAGAGTTTCCGGTACAATTTTTCACTTTCTGATACAATTTTAAGTTTTTGTACGTTAAAAATTCGAGGTACAAATCTGAAATAAAAATAGAGGCAGAATTGAAAATTTCGATTAGTTTAAGATAATTTCAAACCCTGACACAGTTTCAGACAAGAAAATTTTAGCTAACTTAAGTATGTTATGATGTATGTTTGAGTTTAGAATTTGCCTAGATTTTTACAAGGCGTGAAGAAAGTTATTTGTGTCACGGTCCCTTACGATTTAGTGTTGTTTAATATGTTTAACTTTAACTATAGAGTGCAACTCTTAATTAAATCGTATTCAGTATTTCAGTGTCAACAAAATGATTTGCGTTAGAGCGAATTCGGTGCTAATTGCTTTAATTTCGATCATTGTATTGAATTTTCTGCTTATCTCAGCCATTGATCTCGATATTTCTTATCTTGACAGTAAGAGCTGAATTGACTATTTTTTACAAAATTTTTGGGAATTATATCTGCCGGTCATATTTTCAAGGTTTTGAAGATTTTACCTGTCTGGTCAGTCAATCAATCTTATGATTTTGTACCAGACGCAGAATGCGGATTAGATATCACGCACCGACTTGCACTTTTACTTTGCATGACGAGTCATGCTGATTACTCAGACATTGCATTATTCCAGGATTTAATTATTGATTAAAAATAAGTGGTGGTCGCTTGAGGCTTGTAGTTTCGCAGGGCTTGTCTTCTCGTGTCCACGGCAGGACGGAGCAGGGGCATACGGGAGTAGGGAAGAAACGCAACGGGAGGGTTGAAATGTTGAAACGACCCGATAGTTTTTTAGTTACCGCACCGGAACTTCGGTGCGAGTTGATATTGGGGACAGACAAATCAATTTATTGAACAGGATAGTAAACGCGGTACGACAATTTCAATGTTATGTCCTCATTTCACTAAAGGTGTGCTCATTCTCTTTTTCCAGGTGGACGGAGGAATAGTGTCTCTGGACGAGGGTTACATTGAGGATCTCAAACAACCAAATAGTATTGGAAATAATCATAACGGTCATAATTTGAACCCTGCCCTCGAGTATGACCCTTACTCATACGTCTACGATTCTAAACTACAAGATGACCTTCCAAGCCCAAGTATTTTGGAACGGTTAAGACGGGAAACGGTCAGTCACTCGGACGGGGGTTGTCATCCCCCTCCAAAATCCCCATCTCGTTCCATGAAGCTGGAAGCCCAAGCCCGGGCTCGCTCAAGACCTGGAGGATTTTATCCAGCAGAGCTTCAAATGATTCAGGCATCTCGAAATGGTCATGTGAGTGAGAACGAGTATGAAGAAATTCGTGATGTCGCAAGATATATGACTGAAGCTGCCGAAGAACAAAGTCGTGGTGGTCCAGTACATTTTAAAAGTTTTTCGAGTACTGACGATATCTTGGCTGAAGTTGTACAAGTTCAACAAAGACATGATCGAGTGTTGGACCAATTGAATTTAGACGTTGAAAATCTACTTATCAGGTCCAGTGCGGCGGAGATTGAGGGGAACGCCGTGAGCAAGTTTTCGTCGGGGTCAAATTCCAATTCGACTTCGACTCTAACGACAGTGCCCACCGTTGACCATTGTTACTGTAATTTAGTGCCACAATCTCAAGGTCAGTTTTCAACGCCGACTCCGACTATGGCTCTAGCAGCAGCTCTGGCTTCGTCCACACCGATGGCGATGGCAGGTGATGTTGTCAATGGGACTGGTGTTCTGGTCGACAGCTGTTATACGTCTTCGTCTTCTTCATCAGCGGCTAAGAATGACTTTCATCATTCTTGTGCATGTGGATGTGGAATGGTGGATGAGATGAAGAAAGGAAGTACTTGTAGTGGTGGTGGTGGTAATAATTTTCAGTCCAAGGTTCCTTGTGAGACATGTGTGTTTTGTGGTCCTTCCGGTCGTCCCGGTACAGGCACGATCAAGGGTATGGGCCTGGGACCGACAAATTCAGTGAGTTTTGGACGTAAAAAGAAATTGGAGCGTCAGATGGTTGAGGAGAATAATTTGAAAGAGAATCAACTGAATTTGGAGTTTTCGGCTTCTACCAAGAATTTGACGACAGCAACGTCCGGGAGTACAAAAACCCGGCATCATCGGTCCTACTCTCTTATACCTCATTGGAAAATCAGGGATCATCTCATGAGACTTCCATTTCTTAGGCAGCACAGTAAGTAGATTTGATTTTTTTTTATATCTCATCCATCCCGGGTAATAATTTAGATAGATCATTGTGTCACAGTCAATTAACGATATCTACGGATGGAACCAGACAGTAAATCTTGCGCAAAATATGTTTCAGTCGATAGCTGATCTAATCTGGATAAAAATTAACATATACTCTCACGTATATTTTTTATCATTATTCCAATTTGTCCCCGTCGTACTCCAACTGATTTGTGGGAAGGAATTCAATACAATTCTTACATTTTCTTACGTGCGTACACGTAGCCTCTCCCGTGAGATTTAATATCTGTATTCTGTACCTACTGAAATGTGTAGACAGATGTTGGTCCATGATAAAATCTTGAAGGAGTTTCGAATCTGTGGGACTCGTTTATTTTACAGAATCTTTGGGGAATGTGTCTACTCTGGAAGGTATTTCTCTCCTATGTTATAACTGGGCTATCTAATCTGAATTGTTCCAAATTCCACTTGTCGTTAAAACAAGATACCTTTTTAGTTTCCTTCCGTTTGACACAAAAACGGACGGAAAGTTAAACAAGAAATCATTCTAGTCTTCTGAAAAATGCGGGGAGCTTATGCTTATGGTATACACTGTATACTAAAACAAAGAAAGTGTAAGGCTGGAAAATAACATACAAATTATTACTTTCCTGTATGTTCGTGCCGTGCCATTCTCATTTTTCCTTTTACGAGCACGGGCGGACGTATCGGATTTCTTAGTTAATTCTAAGAAAGGGTGAAACGGCTCACCCTCGACCCTCACCCATGATTCTGAGTATTTTCCATTATGAATTTATTTCAATGATAGCGAGCTGCGTTTTTAAAGGCAAGGCAAAAGTAAATAGAGTTTCGAAAAGTAAGGCTGTGTAAACGTTAGATGACGAAAGTGTGTGGGCATGGCTCATTTTACAAGTGGGAACTTTTTGACATACTCTAAGATGACCACTGAATTTGACAAGAATCTTGCGGAAGATATTTTATTCCGTCATGGATCATTAGTTCCTGCGACTTAAAAATTAAATTCAAGTTTAAATTCAAGTACTTCCTCAAAATTCGTGAGTACAGGTTACCAGGTATTACATTTCAATTTGCTTGCAAGCATCGGAATACATTAAATTCGCACGTGCCTTGTCTACCCACAGGAAAAGTCCTTCAATTATAATAAGTGCGATACTAAATTTCATTTATAATTTTAACTGTTATTTTTCAAAGAGATTGACGTCAAGTGGTTGATATGAAAATGGTCGTGTATTTAGGTTGCTTGCAACAATAATGCACTAAGTTTGCAATAATAATAATTTTTATGTACATAAACTAACGACGGCCTGCGTATTTGCATTTGCATTGTGTATATTGCAATGGAAGTGACATTATTATGAGTATTTTAATGTCTTAAGAACCTGAGCACAAAGCACAGCAGCGGAGGTTCATAAAAATAAAAGTAAAACCATAATGTTTGTAATGAAATCAAATATTGTAATAGAAACTGAAACTTACTTTTATGTATTCGTGTCAAAGTAATGCGTAAGTGTAATGTAATATTTAGTCATGCAAATGCTGAGCTGACTGGCTCACTAAATATGAACTGTTTGTTATTTGCAACTTTGCAAAAAATACACGTGCATGCAAAATTCTGGGGCGTGGGATGATATCGTATTTAACTGCCAACATTAATATTACATCAAATTCAAATCTACTTTCCGGTAGAGTGGCACAGATTTGAATAACTTTTTAAATACAACGACAGAAAGGAAAAACGACCTTTTGTGATCACACAAAAAGGGATACTTATTACTTTGCTAAATCGACCTTGTTGATTACCAGCTCATAATTAAATAGAATTCGGTGGATTTTCCGGGTGGTCTATGAATTGCTCTTCACATAAATATTTAAGAAACCAATTCATGGAAATATGCAGCAGCAGCAGCATCAACATGTAGAATTTGAAAATACTTTTATTAGCCATTCACTGTATATTTGGGACTTGGGACGCAATTAAGATTATTGTAAAGTTCGCCAAACTGACGACGGTGATGGAAATGAAACTGGAACTGAATGCTAGTAAAAAATGTTTGGAAGTCTGTTTTGTGTATCTTAGTCACTCAACGCCCTGTCAGAATTGGCAATTGGCATGGCCTGCTTTTCCTGGCAATTTGCAGTAAATGTCTACATATTTGCAAACATCAAACGTGCCATGTGGTCTTTGCAAAACTTGTCCAATAAAAATGCAGGGAACGGATGGATGGGGATTGTATTTTTAATGAGAAACGAATAAATGGGCCATGGTCATGCAATGCCAGGACTGAGTTAAACTTTCCAAACAATCCGATGAAACCGAATCGGTGACGTCGACCATTGGCAATTCGCCATAGTCTTTGAACTTTCTCAAGGAATTCCTTCAAATTAGGGAAAAGTTGACTCAGCATGGAATATTTTCGTGCTCACTTCATATAGAATGGCGAGCAAACCAAAGTGGAAAATGTAAATAAATCATTCATCAGAACTTTACTTATTTTGGACTAATGGTTCTTAAATTATCAATTTTTATATTTGCGACTTGGCTGGCCGTCCAGTAACCAGACCAATGAAAATACATGATTTATTTTGTCTTGCTAATGTTAGGTTATCATTAGAGCACAAACAGAATCTGCAAATTACACGCCATAGATTAATACATGTTCACAATGTTCAGATGTCCAATAGCAAACATGTTTCCAAAATCAATTTCTGTGATTATCTCACGTTAACTTTTAATTGAGTTAAAGACTCAAATCGGTTTACTGAACTGGAGCTGAAAATTTTTGGTCATTTTAACATAATAAGTCCTCGTGACACATGCAATGCAATTCATTTGACTTTATTTAGCCATGGCGGGGAGAATATATCTCCTTTCGATTTCTTTGTATTATACCCAAGAATATTTCTTTCAGTGTCAAGGTCCGACGCTTGTGTCTTACTCGCATGCAAACATAATTTGTGTCCCATGTCCCATCCCATCCCATAGTTTAGTTTCATTTTCATCCATATAACACGCTCTTCTTAAATTGTGTGACTCTTTGAACCGTGAAGCCTGTTGTATACGATGTGGGCTCATCGCATAGCTCACGAGGAAACCTTTCTTACATGCAATGCTATTCACAAAAACTAATCAAATATGCCAAGAATCGATTCACAAAATTCAATTTAGGGTTCAAGTTCCAGTTCCACGAGTTCGAATCGAACCCATTCTTTTAGAGGTCATAAATCGTGTTCGTGATGGTCTGTCTGGTTTGATCTATTAATGACGGTCCAAAATAATAGAAACCATGCGTTTGAATTATTGATTGTATTCCACTTCGGTATTCACATACATAACCTTCCAAAATCTTAAAGATTTCTAAAGACAACGTACGTTGCATGCATATTTCTGAGTACCACGGAAAAACCTTCCCTCTTCGTTGAATGGGATGGGATAAAATGGGATCCAAAGTGTGTGAAGTGATGCAACGGATTTAATAAGCAAGCAAATCCTACTGTATCCTGCGCGCATTATATACTTTCCATTTCAACTCGTCGGCAGATAAAGTTGACATGATTTAACTTTGACTGACATGAATGACGGACATACATGACTGGTGAACAAACCGCGACATGCATCCAGCTAGTTAAAATCAGGCTAAAACCTTGGCATTGTTTTACTTTTCCACTCCCAACAATTAAGCTCTTTACTAAATGCATGCGTGTGTTGTGCGCAGTACGTAGTAAACTAGTAAGTAATCTCAATCTCTGATTTTCTCCACAGACTAACCTTGTCCGACTAATTTATAATTCATGACATTATTTAAGAAAGATATACATAAATTATCTTTGTGGATCGAGAGACTCAATCGTGTCATTGATGTTTGAAATTTCTTGTTCACAAGTCAATTAATCTGATAAACTAGACTAGACGAAGAATTTTCTTAAATACTCCAACCTCGCTCTATGACCTCGCCTTGCTCTAAAGCACTGGAGAATCTTCTTTGATTTGGCGGTTTTTGCTTTAAGCAAAATATCCCGAGCTATAGGCGTATTTATATCTTCAATTAATTTCAGCCACACTAATTAGCCAGCCGATTAAGCACCTCCAATGGGTACACATACTAAATACTCCGAGTGTTGCGAATAATGGTATAGTCGGTAATCCTTAAGACAAGCCGTTCAATATGCTGTTTGGTATGAATTAATCGCAGTCAGAATCTTCAGGAAAATTCCCGATATCTCTTCTGCGCCGCCATTTTTAAATCCCCAACTCTATTGGACCAGATTTGCTGCACCAGAGATGGAAATGTTTTAAAAGCGTCAACATCAGCATCACGCTACCCTAGACGTATACGTATGTACTTCTCCAAATTAGTTGTCCAAACCAATACTATCCTTCTCGCAGCTGGAACTCATTATATCACTTGACTTTTTGGTTTTGTTTATATAAAAGTAGTCCCCCATGAATTGATTTAAGCCTAGGCCATGTGACATGACTTAACCCATACTGTCGTATTAGTATTTTGTGTAGTTTTAGTTTTAGTATCTATTCTGTAGATATGGGATGCGGGGGTGAGTCAGTCAGGGTCCATTTTATGTATGAATGTATACAAGTAACAAATACAAAGATGAAGATTGTCGTAAGAGACGCACGTACTTTTAAGAGTACATCTGCCTGGGTCTCTCTGGGTCTGGGATAAACTCATCGGAAGTCTTCCATTGAACAACCCATTCAACTATTTAGATATTTAAAAGTACGGCAAACGATATATCCCTTAGGAGTTTGACTCACGAGGAAACCACTTCTCATGTAAAACTCAAAATCTGAATTTTTTGTTGATGACAAATCGGTCGTAGCATTTAGACCACTAAATGCGTAACCGATCGAATTGGATTTTCAATCCATCCCAATTTTTACATCTAAAATGGTCTCCTTGTGAATGGCGTACCCAAATACCAAATAGACGAAAAGACCACCAGATGAACGAAAACGATGAACCAGACACATGCACATGTTTCTTACACATAATATTGCCACCAGTACTCCTAAGCTAGCTAGTAAATATTATTTCCTTCCTCTCCAGTCTTCCAGAGTCTATGTGTGAACCTCCTTGTGTTATATTTTATTTCCTGGGGGAGCGAAACGCCGAACGTGACTAACTTTGTTCATACGATATCCTTACCGTAACGTACCTACGTATAGAGACTCCGATACTTGAGAATGGCACGGCAAGACTCGTTGTAGCCCTGGCTGCAAAAAATCACCCCAAGATTTTTTGGCACATACAACTTTGACCCTGTACTTGTACCAGGAAAGAGAAACTAAATTGTAAACCGTGAATGCGTGGCGTAAATGTAAACTTATTCCATTATGAGAACTCCTGGGTGTCGTGTCGGGTGTTACCCGGAAAACAGAAGGAATCTTCCATGAACATTACGTGCGTATTCGTATTCGTATTCCACTCAGGAATCCCTGGGTGGTCATGCCCTAGTCGTGGTTCGGAATAAGTATTACCACATTATCAGTTGAATTGAATTGTTCCAGACTAAACGTTCTAGACATTTTTCGCTGAACCGCCCATTGATTAACTTGGAAAACGAGGTATTCCAGTGGATTGGTGAATTAGTGAATTTTTATGCCCATTGAGTGGGTTCATGGTGGACAACAAGTTTTCATGGGATTTTGACTCAATCTAACCAAATTTGGATCACCGAGAGTTGATTTTGCACGAATTACGCTTACGTAAACGTTTGTGTGGAGTAAACATGTCTAAAACAAAGGCGGAAAAGTGAAGAGGTGCTTGAATTGCATTGCAATTGCGTGGGGGTGATTGTGTTGGTGTTGTTTTGGCGCCTGGTGCCGCGGGTGTCATAAAAATATATTTTTCAGTTCAGCAGTAGTAGTGTCGTGTAAATCTTTGTTGGTGGGATGGGTGGATCGTGAAAGCAATGATGAATTCCTCGTATGAAGATGATTCTGACATTATCTTGACGCACTGTAAGGAGACCCGAGACCGTCGAACTGTCCATATCAATTTACAGGGTTGCTCATAAATAATTGTACTTCGTGCTTTCCCAAATTACTTTTGCTGTTTTTCGAATAAGAGCAAAAAATGTATTGTTGAATTAAATCAGACAATTTAAACCAAATCGGTTGATTCGTAGATCTGTGATTATTTTGAAAAGAAAAAAAATCGAATAATTTTGATTGAGATGAAAATTTGAAAATGTACTTCTGGTAAATTCTGTGGTTTGTGAGTATTTGAGGAATTTTAGTTTTAATAGCGGCATCCTCTCCATTAAGACAAACTTCTTATAACTTTGATTCGCCTTGTATATTCACTTTTTTTAAGCCAACAAAACCCCTATAAGGGTGTTTTTTATTCATTTGAACAAACCTCCTCCTCTATATCATGTATTTTGTGTGTAATGGCAGGAAGAAAGGGGTCTGGTTCTGTCTTTGGGTTTGCATGTACATTTAACTAACTTTCTTGTTCCCTTTATCCTATTGCATTCATTGCTATTGCTATTGAAGTGCACGTGAAATGTTTTTCCTTAGTTTGCTCTTGAGATCACTAACTAGTGGATATAACATGTTAGGCAATCCTGCCTGAATAAAATCGTGAATCGTGATACATGTAAATTATTTTGGATTTATACATATAAAATACTATTCTTCGTATTTAAAAAAAGGTTATCATTATTTATAACTTGGGTCGGAAGTCGGATGCGTTTTGACTGACTGTTTTCTACGTTAATCTAATGCACTAATTTTGTGGCCCCTGCTTCCTTTGATTTTAAACGACCCGTGTGTGATAAGCTGAAGATCACTGCCCTTTTCTCAGCTTGAACTTGTAATTTTTAAAGTGGTTGTGTTTTTATGATTGTACAGAATTTTTGTAGTTTGTAGTGTAGTAGTTTGTTCTCGACCGTCGTGGCAGTCGTAGAAAATGTTCTCAAGTGAACTTGTGTCCGTCAGAGATAAAAAATTTCTGGAGTTAAAAGTGTCTTGACGTGAATTGATAAAATAGACAGCAGAACTTTGGACTGAGGTACGGTTAAGGACTACGTAGGTTATAATTGTTGGATATGGAAGGATTTAAAAGTGTTCAGTGAAAAATGTAAGTTTTTCTAAATATTTGGGTAGAATTCTGGTATTCATAGGGAATTCGGCAAAATTTTGATGTAGTAGTTAGAAAATAATCACTAATCACCCGAGATTTGTAGATGTTCAATTTCTTGACCACAGTATAGCATAATTTAAATTGCAGATGTGCTAGTTCAGGTTAACTAAAGGAATCGGGAGAAAGTCTTGCGACCAATTGATTTGCATGGTCTGGGTCTGGGTCATCCATTTTTGACATCAAGATTTGACAGTTTCTGGCTTCTGAAAGTGAATCCTTCATAATTGAACAGACGTTTTGAGCAACTTTCATAAAGTACAGCCCTGTGGAATTTTGTGAACTTGAACCGTTCATTTGACTACCTGGCGTAGCTGAATCATGAATCATGATATTTTAGTTAGTGGAAAATTAAATCCAAGCAGGTATTTCATTATTATTTTACATCATTCATAATCGAGGGGGCGTTTCAATCACTTCACACACAAGGAAGAGTAGTAACATATACATACGTCAGTCGATGATTCCTTGTAATTATGGTTTCTCATGTTATGTAAAATTTAATGCAGTAAACGAATATTAGTGCCTCCAGCGATTTTCCACGGCTGACAACACGCAGGATGAGGAACCCGAAACAAGTCACGTTAACTGTTGTTAATTAATATACGGAGCCAATCCAGTTTTTGGAGAAAAATCTTGTCATTACTGTTAACACCAGGTTAACCGTTTTGTATGAAGCTAAATGAGCATTTGAAATTCCTTAAAGAATAAAAGGCCAGACGCAGACCCTGGGGTTAACATTTTCTGGACAAAACAGACATTTGTATCGTATCTGCGTATTTTCAATTGTATATTTTCCTTGTACTCATTTTCTTTTAAACTAAACAGATGATGGTTTAATAGTTTAACCTTTGAGTCGGTCACCTCTAAGCATATACGTACGTAAATTAGACTGCGCAATAATTTAAAACATAACTTGAACTTATTCTGATGTTTTAAGAAGCACATATTGCAGTTATTTTATTGTTATCACGTCTGTTCTGTTTCTGTCTACCCAATTCCTTGAAATGTTTCAGATGATTGACATTTTGCCAACCAATGTGCCAATGTGCAGTGCAATCTGTGAGTCCGCATACATTTGTTTTGATTGACTTGAGAATAGAATTTGACTTCATTTGAAAGGATTTATTACTCCTTACGAATTGCATTCATGTGATCTTCTGGTTCCGTTCAATTCTGAAGGTTAAATAATTTCGATTAAAATTCCCTGGAGCCAGTCATCCATGGATGTATGGATTGGATTTGGATTAATCATTTGTTTTCAATAATTTTCCATGACTAACTTAATTATGCGTTCATTTTTCCCAATGTGTTTTCCCATTCAATTGTACGACTCATTCCTTACTGTACTTTTAATTTCCATTTTATACAATAATGTGTGTTGTACTTTGTACAAGGCGGGTGAAACGTGCGGTTTATTGTGATTTTGGTAACTTCCTTCCTATTTCTATTTATAAAATGGGAGTCATAGGCAGGGGCAATGTATCCTTCCATCACTGGATCGGCGCGATGACAATATGCATGTGTATGTGAAAAATCTTGACAAGTCAAATGGAACTTGTTCGTGAATTGTGATAATCGAAATTCTAACTAGCTAATCTCAAGTCAATACTATGTGTGGAGGCCAGTTGAGACAAAGGAATAAATTGACAGTACAAACGACAGACTAGTTTCTCTGTATTAAGTATATTGTTTATTCACAAAGTGGGTAATGTAAGAAAATGGAACAGAGGAACGAG
>JAQIXO010000469.1:0-19834 GCA_034700305.1 Protaphorura armata
AGATTTCGCCCTAAGAACAAAATAGTATGCGATAATATATGTAAAATATAAAATAATAGCTTGCGACTTATTTTTTTTTTTGCATATTAATTAACCTTTAAGAATCGCACTGTGAACCAGGAAAGCTTTCCCACCGCACTTGATCGTAATGTCCGAGTCTCTCCCTGATTTGAACAGTTGTCTCATATCGTCAACAAATTTATTGGCCGCTACAGGTGACATACTTTTCGAACATCCAGTGTTGGTTATTTCCAGTACAGGAGAACCGAAGACTACTACTTCTGCTTTAATCCGTAGAATGTTGTTCACCAAATGAGTCTTTCTATTATCCCACAAATTCTTCAGAGAAATAAATTTTTGATATCCCAATCCACCACCAGCTTTGATAGTTGCGAAAGGTATAGTAAAGGAGTCTGGTGTTAAAAATACAAATTAATATCAAATATCAACAGTAATAACAATGCGCCCGCCAGGCGCTACTCTGCTCAAATCTTACTATTCACAAAATCCTTTTCTTCTCCTCTGATACAGATCGACACTAATAGACGCAAAGGGTCGACCGTCGACATGATTGACCCCTCTTTGTAATAATGCAGAAACAAAGAGACAAATCTCTCTTCAGTGGGTGAGTACGTGTTGAGTTTATGATTTCCTACGCACAGCTGAAGGAACCTGTACAATGCAAATGAAAATGATCTGTAGAAACATCTGTAGAAGCATACTGTGAAGAGAATCCAAGATACTTACCGTACTTACTTGCTATAATTAACACTGATTTTAACCAAGTTTAGTTTAAAGTAAACATAATTTATCGCATGATCCGCAGGAAATGCGAGGTCAGGACGCCTGACCTCAGCAGGTATCTCGTGTAATTGGGAAATAAAAGTACGGCGAGGGAGCATTTAACCTGAATTTAAAATTATTTCAACAATCATACCATGATTGCTCCGATTTCATCGTTTCTGAACTTCCCAAATGTGTCTTAAATGTCGGGGATCGCAAGGGTTTGAATGTTGAGAAATACTCATCCTTATCTGCTTGTCCAATTGGCATGTCAGCCTCATTCGGAAGAAGTACATTCATACTCTGTATATCCCACTCCAGTTGAGCTCGACTCGAATCCAACTATATAAGTCAGGCAAAACAAAATTTTAATTGGAAAGAAGTAACATTAACTTCCAATTAATTTTTTAAATTAAAATGAATCCAAAATAATTAATTATAAGTAGTACAGAACTACAGTTCTGTAGCTTACTACAGTTCTGCCGGTTGTCACTCCAATTTCATCTTCCGTCACTCGCATTACGTTAGTTCCATCAGCTTCCTTTCCAACGACTACAGAATTTGACATAATTTGTTTGTCTCTAAAAATTGTACTCAAATTCTAATACTACTGACTGGTAATGTACCGCATTTCAATATGAAAAGAAATATTTGAGAATTATTTTTTATTTAAGAAAAAGGACAACACGAACTGAGTGAGTTCATCCGATCCTTAACGGACTACAAATGAAATCTACTATACTAAGAATTGAGAAGGTCATAAACTAAAAGGTCCATTGTTGGTATGTTGTGTTATATATATTTTATACATTTTTGGACCTTCGCCTTCAACGTTCTTCGCTAAAATTAAACTCAAGTCCTAATTTATGTATCCGTGAGTGCACATTGAAGGGACAGAGATACCTAATAGTAGTTATAGTAGGGTGAAAATGCATTACATGCATCAGAACGGAATTCGGAAGGAACACTTACACACTTTTATACATACCCACTCATATTTTGCTGCTAAACTATTTAGATTTCCAAAATGAACTTGGTTTGTTTTGATATTTTTCAAAATTCAGAGCACTATGTATGTTGATTGTTGAGTAATTCATCATTTATTTTCCGTTGTCTATTAAGTAGAGCATCTAACGGTTCGGTTCTGACCCGAACCGAACCGGAACCGAACCGTGCGGTTCCGGTTCCGGTTCTCTTTTATAGAACCGTAATGATTTCGGTTCGGTTCCGGTTCTACGGAGAACCGAACCGGAACCGATCCGGGAACGAACCGGAACCGAACCGGGAACCGGTAATAATTTTTTTTTCTCGTAAGTTTCATTGTTTTTCACGGGTTTTCAAGGTTAAACTTGTAGTTAAAGTTCTGCGCGTGTTGGAATATACGAATCTAGCTTGTCGAATACAAGCATTTTCCATCCGCGCATCGCCGCCGCACGTGGTAAAAATATATGGTAGTTAAGATAGGACGAAGTATTAAGATGAACTGAAATCCTCCCTTTTTAAGATAATTGAACAAGAATGTGAGATTGTTTAGAAAATCCTCTGTTGTATTCTTCAGTATTCTTTTGTATTTATGCTTCGTCCGATATTTAAGTATTATGAGTAACGACAATGGTAATACTGCGGACGATCTTACAGTTTGGCGGAGAGCTGAGGTATGTGAATCAGCTCCTGACCATGAATTAACTGGATATGAGGGCCAGCCTGGAAGGGATTTATCCCGAGAATGAAAACAGATTGAAAACCTCAAAATGTCCGACATTCCCAATATTTTAATTGCCACGAAAGGGAAAATATATTTCCTGTAAATATTGCAAGTATATCCATTCATGATAATTATCTACATTTATAAATTTAAAGGAATACTATCTATTATCTTTATAGTTTGTCAATAGTATCAAAGGTCACGTGATGACTCAAAAGCCAGTTTCAGAAAACACATTTCTTCCAAATATTTATTTCATAGGAATTTTGATCCGAGCTTTATTGATTTCATTATTTTTAACGGTTCTCGGTTCGGTTCCGGTTCGTTGCCGGTTCGGTTCCGGGTCGGTTCCGGTTCTATATTTGCCAGGCCGGTTCGGTTCCGGTTCTTAAATCACGGTTCCGGTTCGGTTCCGGTTCTATCAAGAACCGCACCGAACCGAACCGTTAGATCCTCTACTATTAAGATTAGATTCGACGATTGAAAAATATGCATGAATTTATCATTGGTTGTGATGATCAACATTATAGGACTCAAGTGTCGAGTAGACATTAGACTTTACTTCAACCGAACTACAGATTCATTGTCCATACTTTTGTTGAAACAATCACGATATTTATTGATTAAATTAGTATTTAGTTTATTCAGATCAATTCATTTGGCGTTGTCAACTTTTCTAAAGTACGAACGATGGAGGGAGTTCAGGTTTTTGAGACGGTTTTAGAGTGTCCAAATATTCCAGTGGCACATTGACCTCTTCACGTGCGTCTGAAATTAATTGTTAAAAATTAACTTTAATTCAGATAAACCGTATGCCGTATGCGTATCGTTCGCGTGTTCATCAGCACGTATTATTCGCAAATACTGGATGCAGCATGCAAATATGCAATGTACACGCATAAGTTTCTGTGTACATAGTACATGGCGTTCCATAAATACGGGCAGATATTGAGTAATCCGATCATAGCGCAGGCACACGTTACCCCTCTATGTGTGGTATAATGGTAAGCTCCTGAGGTTTTGAATAATCGACTATTTGTATTATTGTACTCAGTCAGTGGCGTAAATAAGGGAAAGCAGGGGTAGCACGGCTTTTGAACGAATTTTTTTTAAATTTTTTCATTATATCGCGTTATTTTTGGAAAAGTATTTGAAAGATGTATTACGTCAATACATCTAGCACATGTCTATTAAAGTCATCGTGTGAAACAATGTCTGCCTGACCCAAAATTCATAATTATCATAATTATACTTTCTGAACTATCTGAACATAATATGATAGAAAAGTGCAGACAGCTTTCTGTAATAAAGATTCAAAAGAATACATTTTGACTTTGGTCTCCCTTCCGTGAATTTTAATTGGAATTGGCCCCTGTCCTGTCTTAATAATTTAACTTAAAATGGGCCAACGAAAATAATTTGAGACGTTAAAACATAAGTCTGGGCCAGAAAAAGAAAGGCCGAGATAGACTGACATAGTGGAGCACTGGGAAAATATGTAAAGCGTACTAACAACTAAAACATCCTTAGAAAGAACTTTTACATGCACCTGACGTTAAAATAACTTCGAAAAAATTCGCCTCCTGCGGTCGCTTCGGGATTATTGTCCAGTCAAAGTCAAAGCGTGTGGTGTTGGTGTACTATATACTATCCATGCACCCATCTATGCTGATGACGACCTATGGCCAAACTAGAACACATCGCGGACAAAATATTTAGCTTCCGAATTCGGAGGGGCCCATTTTACGACCTTGCTTTCCCTGTTGAAATCTATAGTTACGCCACTGTTTGTACTATGATTATTTTACATTGCAGACACACACTTACTCAATTCACTTGGGCAGCAGGACGAGACAATAGTTTCCTTGCAGTTTGAAATAATTGTTGAGATCCACCCTGTAATCGAATTCGGCCCACTCTTCAACTTACGATTAGGCCAACGATTTTGGTACTGGCAAAGCATATTATACAATTTAGACAATTTTTACAAACTAGGAAGAATATGCTGTTTCAGCGTTATATTTAATTTGACTAACATAATCCTTAGTTGTTCTCCCAGTCAGGATCAAGTATGCATGTAAGAATGGCGTAGTTAACAGGATCATCCCTGAAGGTGGGTACACGATTACGACCGTTGCGAGGTAAAATGATCGAATCATAGTTAAGTTGAATAGGATCGTATTGTCTGTATGAGTAAATTTAAAAGTCGTAATCACTTAATGCATCTATAATAATGTTTAGCACATAAATATGACCACACCTTTAATTATACTTTGAAATCCGTGGAGAAAAATGAGCATGTAAAAGGCAAAAATTGTGACCATGCCTGCAACATAACTTGGATAGTTTCTTGCGCCAATACAGACTCCGAGATATGGGCAGTGATGGGAACTTCTCTCTTAATATTTAAAACAAATGTATTAAATCATTCCTTCATAAAACTGTACCAATTTACCAAGTACAAAATACACTCGCAAATTTTTTTGGTTGATCTAAACTTACTAATGCATACATTGCATCTCCTACAATGCGACACTTGCTTTTCACGAAACATTTGACAAATCTCACAATAGTTTCCGTATCTTTCACGCTCTGTTGATTTTCCAAAATGCCCAGCCCCAGCGGAATCAAGGGTCATAAGCAAATCTTGAGTAGCAGATAAATGAATTCCAATTTACAACAAAATAAATAATGGAATTTTTAAAAGATTACAATTACAATTCATACATTTTGTGAAATTTTCTTTCTGCTCTTCTGGGCAAGGTTTTTGTATGTACCCTGGTTCCCTCAGAATTGATGTGAACCCAAAAATAATTGCTAGGAAAAACAAAATGGTAACGCAAGCTCTGATTCCACAGTCGGAGTCCTGCTCACCGTGTGTACTAAATAGATTTACAGAATGTCGATTAAATATTTTTGATATAATAGAGATGAGTTATAAGATGTAGTATTTTTTTTAGTTTTCTTTTAACTCAAAATAAATGAAACACGAATAAGTTGAGATCAAATGAGCCAATAATAAAATATGCGTTGATCCAGGAATACTGCTTGGTCCACCAACAATAATCCGCCCATCAACGTAAAATCGTAGTCCAGTTTCTTTCTCCAGAATTCTCCATTTTCGAACTGCCTCAGTCTTTTTATCATTTGAGTCTGAGAAAACTGCGGAGGAATGATTAATTGTGTTGTCAGAGTCGGATTCCATAAATGTCGCCATGTTGTACTTTAGTGTGAAATTGTTTGCTTATGGTTTATGGAGAATAAGTCAATATTACTAGTTAATTTAGTGCGTTCTCGTCAAATATTTCTCAGGTTCTACAAAATAGGTGGTCAATTCGATGTAAATATTACAGAAATATTACATTATAATTAAAGTCAATTGTTAGTACAGAACAAACAATTTACATAACTTTTTTCGATGAATTGGTAATGGTGGCATGGTAATTTTGGTGGCAATATCCTAGATAGTCCATGATCTTGAGAGCCAACAACCAAGTCTAACTAGCTCTAATACATTTTAGTGGTCATATTCTATTGAGACATTCTGAATACCTGCACAATTTAACTGCTCATTTACTGTGTAAGGCTGTACTAGTACTATGTGAGAAGATCAAATGTATGACTCAATTTTTTACAATCCACTTGAATATTTCACCGGAGAATTTGAAGGTGACGGACGTTCTTCAAAGTCAAAAGTGAAGTAACGTGAAGTAATCTAAAGTAAATAAAAATAAATATTGTGTATTGCATTTGCATTGCTTGTTGTAAGGCAAAGAAAGTCCAAATTCCAATTTGCGCACGACCCACAATTCGGTAAATTAGTTTATTATTAATTATTTTATGGCCTCTACTTAATTCTATTTGCCATAATAAGAAAAGGAAAGGCACGTTGACAAACAAAGAATATTTTTGTGACGTTTTTCATTAGGCTAGGCCTATGATATGTTTTATTGATATTTTTTATTGCATGCATTCCAAAGCCATTATTGGCACTTATTGGCACTGCCGGCATAATATGTAATGGAACGATAATTATTTAACTTCTTTTAATTTTAGACAGTGAATTGAACAACTTGCTTAAACGACCATGGCCTCTGCGGCTACAATGGGACCTGTAGAAAGGGTCACCAACGCTATGAACATATTGAAATTGGTTCGAGCATCTGATCTCAAAATTGAGAAAAATGTTCTCTACACTCCATTATACTCAGGGACAGCATTGGCAAGGAAAAATTCAAGCACTGATGATACGTACGGAACTGATGAGGTCGTCCGGAAAAATATTTACTATTTGGCTGAACAAATCAAAAATGTGAAAAAACTTCTCATTCAATTGATTCAGAGGGGTTTTCTGAATTTGAGTGAACGTGAAAATATTGTAAGTGCATTTTTTGAATGGCTTGCGAATGCCATTTTGACTATTATAATTGTATTGTAAAAACGGCTGATATTCTTTTCATTCACAGGTGAAACACGATGACCCGTTCTTGATGAGCGTGGAAATGTTAACAATTCTCGTCAAGAAGGACTCGAGTCGTTATAATCTTTTTTTGGACATTTTACAAGAGACTGGAAATTCAGATATGGCTGACTTGCTGAAGACTGCAATTTTACCGGAGAATTTGGGGTATTAGAAATTAAAAGCATTTGAATTCAAATTCAAGGAGAACGAAACCAATACTGTCTGTACAAATTGAAATCGAAACAACATATCATTATCATTTTACAAATTGCTATTACTATTTTTTCAGACAAAATAATGTTGCTGGAGCTGGTGCTGGAGCTGTGACTCAAACCCCAGAGCGAAAAATGAGACCGATTGTGCCACCGGGACCTGTGACTCCGATTTCAATTGTTGAGCCTTGGTTTTGTCGACATTGTACTTTCAAGAATGATGTTGGACGCATTTGTTCTATGTGTTCTAAGTCAAATGGCTTTGACCAAGCAACTTTGCCCAAATCTCCACGTGCGGCAACAACTGGAGCTTCGGCCTTCTTTGGCTTTGGACTCTTGGGTGATTTTTTCGGAGAATCAAACACTCATTTTTGTGGGACTCTTATTTTGTGGGAGTATGTTGTGATTCTTCCAAAACTGAGGAGTTTGGAGATTCCATCTTTCAAGTTCAAAGCTGACTATGGAATTCCGGCTAAAAGAGTCAAGTGTGTATATTATTATTTTTACTCTACTCATTTCTATACCAATCCAATAGATAATTTATTAAACCTCTAATTGTTTCTGTAATTTATCAGTGCACAATTGATTCGGAATCTGTTGCGACTGTGTGAGACTCGAGTTCCTTCTTCAACTGGTCAAAGAGTCATTGGAGGTGAAGAAGAATTTCGTGTGAGTTTAGAGCGTCACAATTTTGGAGTACAATTCAATATGGGCGTCAGAGCTACGATCATGTCTAAAACTCTTTTGCCACCTGCGACGACGGATTCTTCAGTCACACTGAACAAAAAAGTGGCCAATATCTTACCATTCAATTCTATTGCAAATTTTGAGGAAACGAATATTTATGAGGATGGAGATTTTATGGGTGAGTGTTATGCTGTTTTTATATGTTGAGTGTGTTCCCTGTATATGAATAAAAATGTTGTGGGTACGATTCCATCAGACTGACAATGTATGATTATTTTTTTAGCTTACAAGGAAGACTCTCCATTTCCGTTCATTCAGACGGCTTTCGTGTCTCATCATATTCCTGGCGCACATACACATATTCACCCAAGATGGAACAATGACAGATTTTCATGGACAAGTATTTTATTCAATTTTGCATCAGCACTTCTCATGGTTCGTCGAAAATATGGAGTAAGTCAATTGTACAATTTCCAACGACAGACCTTACCTATTTGGTCATGAGCATGGAATGTCAGTTAATGCATGCAATTTTTTATCTCAATTTTTTTTCAGAATGACGTGAAGGAGCTCCCAGAACCCATCATAACTCAAAGAGTTCATTTCACTGGGAAAGAAATTAATAGGTTAGACTTTTAAAATTTCTAAAATTATATTTATAAGAATTATCTTAAAAACAAAAAAAAATATTGAATTGGGAAATTTTTGTTTGCAGATTTACAACCACGAGCACACATTTGATTTCATGGAACATATTTCCCTTGAAGGAAAAACAAACTTTGAGAAAAAAGTTGGTGAATATCAAAAGGCTGGAGTTATGTCAAATTCTGTTGACATGAAATTCACCCTGGATGCTGACTTTTGAATTTGAATGAATCTTGTCTCGAAAACTCTACGTGGAACGGGTCAAATTGTACAGCTATTTCAGTATTTACTTAAAAAGTTTCTTAAATATTTCTATAAACTTATTACACTTCGTTTCAAAAGTTTTGAATAGTTTTGAAACTTTCGCTCACTGCCACACATTGTAAAACTTTTTTGTACATACATATGAATGACCTATGATGTGTCAGAATTAACTTTAATTACATTACATTACATAACAGTTTAAGTTATAATTAGTCAGACAGGACAGGACAAGGCAAGGTGCTTCTAAAAACTAGATTAATCTGATTTTTGGACATGGCCGGATAGCCGGATATGCCTGCTTGCTTTCTATTATAACAAATTGCATTGGCTTTCCCAAAAGATCTCAGTTGTAACATTTCCACCAAACAATACACATAAATTTTCTCAATTCACACTCAAAGAAACTGAAATTTCATTCAATCAAAATGGGAAACTGTTTGGTTACGGTGGTGAAGGTTTTTTGCTCCTGTTCTGTTCTGTACTACTAATTAGTTACATTTTTTAATTAGTTTACTTTGTACTTCCAAAGTTGTACACAGCCACTTTTTCATTATATGAATTTCTAGATTTATTTGATTCTTTTGCCCGATTCGACTTTTCATCGGACATCAAATAGATAGATGTAATTTTATTCATTTCACTCATTACTTAACTTTTGTCTTCAAAATACTTTATAGTTTAAGTTTAATTTATTTGTGTGTATTGTCCAAGTGTTTAAACACTTTGTATTATTATGGAGGTATGGAATGGGGTATTGTACAGATTCCAATTGTAATTAGTAATTATTATTATGGTCTTACGGATTTAAGTCTTAAGGATTAATTAGACAGCTAAATATTTTGAATTCTGCTCCATACAACGGTCAAGATGCGAACACACCTTATTATTAAAAAAATTTATGTATAATTTTGCTTTTGGAGACAACAAAAAATAAAAAGCATTCAAAATCGATTCACCTGTTCATGCGTACAAAATTGATTTTAATTTAAATAAAAGAGGGAACTATCCAAATTGCAAAATTTTACCAATCATTTTAAATTCTATGCTCATCGCATATGGATGTCAAGTCTCTCATTAGTTCAACTTGATTAATTATTGTAATTGGAAGGTTTCGTCTAGCAGTTTAAGAGTTAAAAAATTAAATTAAAAGTTTAATTAATAAATGACACTATTAGTTTATAAATAGTACAGTAGATGAGATGACAATAACAATTATTGGAATTATAATGCATGACTAATCCACGCATACGTTCAGACATAATACTTTGCATTTGAATATCCATAGAATCTGAAAAAAAAGTCTGGCTTAGTACATTCACCATCAACCACCACATAAATTAATTAATTACTTTTCATAACATATCATTCGTTGAATTTTCTTCTAACAATATTCATTCAATTCTAATTGTCTGGCAGAAATTAGATTTATTTATTAGAATTTGAATCATTTAATTACTTTTTAATTTATATGGGAGAATTTACCAAACTTATGATTGGATTTATAATTTCATTCATTTGTCATTCATCCGTTGGTTATTTTTTCAAAGCAAAAAATTCAAACTACAGCCCGCCAGAGAGGGTCTCATTTGGACTGGGCTGTAGTTTGTCCGTTGAAAGGAAGGGGAGGAGTTGGGAAAGTTTTGGCTTGGGTTGGAGAGAGACGGAGTAGTGGAAAGAAAGGCAAGCCACAGTTCTGTCTCTGTCTCATTCGTGTGTTGGAAGTCTTGCAAGAACCATTCTCTTCAGTCGTGTCAGTTGTGTGCGTGTGTTGATTGTGTTGAGTCTTTATAGGAAAGAACTCTTTTTGTGTGGGGCATTCAGTGATTGAGTCTTTGTAAGAAAGAACTCTGTTGTGTTTTTGTATCGATTAGTCATTGAAAAGAATTGTGAGATTTTTAATTGTGTTCCCATCCCCATTCCCTACCTCTACAATTGACAAACCCACTTTGGGTTTGTCCATAAGAGACCCCCTCTGGCTTGCCCCTCTCCCTAGTTCCCCCCAATCGAAAAGATGGAGAGCAGTTGTAGTGCGAGTGGAGAAAGTGACCAAATTATGACGATCGAAAGTGGTGGGAAGACAAGAGTGCTTTTTGGACAATTTCAAAACGTGGATATTGGAAGATTGAAATCACTCAGGGCCAAGGACAAGTCAGTGGGATTAACATCAGTCGTAAGTACAGTGTCATTAATTTTAAAAAACAATGAATTTGTTAAAAATATTTACAGAGCTGGTTGTCTGTTATTTCTATTTTATTTTAAAAAAAAAGTATCTCTTTTTAAAATTATAGCCCCATCTTGTCACGGTGTCCAAAGGAAACGTAACAAAACATTACCAGTTATCCCAGGATTATAATGTTTATGAGTTGACTGGTGTAGATCCCGAGTCATTGACCATGGAAATTGGACCAAGTGTGCCGGAACCCTCCGTAAGTCATAATTTTATTTATCTATCAGTTTTTTGTTGGTCAATGTGTGGGTGTGTGGGGGAAAATATTATTCAAAAGTCAACGTCCGAAATGATTCATAGGAACAGTTGACATATGCTTTGAAACTATTATTCAATTTTTTTCTATATTTTTCTTACAAAGTTAAAATTCTTGGTCTAGTTCCCAGGGGGTGGGTAGGGTTATCCTTACGAGTCCCTCTCAAGTGACCCATATCCCACGCCCAACTCACTAACAAACTAACAGTTTTTAATTTAAATTTTAGCAAATGGAAGAAATACGCGAAACGTCCCTCTTATTTTGTTTGGATGAGAAAGTCAAAGTCATTAATGATGTTCCAGTTGACGCCAAAATAAAATCATTCATTCTGATCGACCCGGAGTCCGGAGTTGAGTCTCACGTGAAAGCCATCAAGATTGTAAGTAATTATATAATTCATAATTTTAATTATTGTAATACTGAAATATGACTCCTTTCTCTTTTATCAGCCCCATGGAAGTCAACCCATCCGGGTTGGATACCAGTCTTTGATGCTAATGTGGAGTAATACTGAAATTTATTACGAAGTTCCCCCTGATTTTGACTTGTCAAGGATGGTCAATTTAATTTATGACTGTGAACTCCCGAATATTGCTGAGGTGAGTTTTTTATTTGAATTTTTTTTCAATTTATTTTTGAATGTCAAAGTCTGAGAAGTCTCTTAAGAACATTTGACATTCCGTCTATTAAAATATCATTTTTCTTTGTCTCTTTATCTTAAGGGTAACGGAGCCGAGGAGGTTCAGAACAATACGTACACGGTCAAAATTTATCGGTTTAACACAGGTAGTTGTTAAACAATTTGTTAAAACTTAATAAAAAATTAAATTATTAAATTAAAAATTATATTTATTTATTTTCAGACCGAGCCATGGACTCAAGTCCGTTCCACGGTTGTCAGAAGGTCACGTTGACTGATTCGGCTGCTGGGGATCTAACGAGCAAGCTCGTCTTTCAAGTTACGGACTGGGTTAATATGGATAGAATTTTGAAATTAAAATTATGGGATGAGTGGGGAGGAGAAGACTCGACTGTTCATTTACAATACAAGGTAGGTTTGTGAATTCCCTTTATTGTGTCATTTTTTTTTAAATTTTTAAATTTTATAATTTTCAGAAAAGAGTTGGTGAAGGGCCTCCGGATGCCAAAAGAGGGAAGGGGCACAAAATCATTACATTTGTGACCGCTAGAGTACCCAACTCCGAGTATGACTACGAAGTGGATGATACTGTGGACATTGGTCAGATCACTCATTTAGTGGTGGCAGAGGATGATGACAAGGATGGGAGTGGTGGGGTAAGTGGTCCATATGAGCATCCCCCTCTGGCGTACACTCCTCTCCCTTACCCACCAATTGAAGTTTGATCAAATGACTTATGCATATTTACAGGTGGGAGATGGACAATTTAGTGAGGATATGTTTCCTATGGCTGATATGAGAGAGAGAGACAGTAATCAGTCGTGGTTCCATAACGTTACCCCACTGACTTCACAACCATCCAGTTCGGAGTCAAGTCCACTTCCATCTGCAATGACCTCCCATTTGCATTCACAGAAAAAGTTGTATGATTTGAGAGAAGCGCATAAGCAATCAAAGGTGAAATCGAATGACGAGGTACGAGTTTGGCTTTATATTTTTAAAACATTTCGATGTCATTGATGAATGAATTTTTGATTTTTTTTTGAAGGATGAGACTGACAAGGATGTCCGTAAGAGTCCCTCTCCAGCCCCTTGTCCGGAAACGGACAAGGAAGATGATACGAGTACATTCTTGGTTCCTCGTCCGGTGGGAAGAACAACTGGCACTCCCGAGTCCTCCCTTGACAGTAAGAAATATTTTTTTCTCCCTTTAACACAAACCCACAAGAGAAATTTTAAAAATAATTTTCATTATTTGTTCGATTAAATTCAGGCTTCCAGCAACTCCAAGCTGCAGCACGGAGGCATAGAGGAGCGACTCACACAACTCCCACTGTAACAGAGACCACCATCACGTCGACACCAACTACGAGTCAACAGGCTCCACAGTCATCCACCTCCCCTTCCACCTCCTCCTCCTCCTCTACCACCTCCTCCTCCCCAACCTCGACCGTGAGACATGTGAGATCAACGACGATTGGAGTCAACTATGTTCAGGCGCCGGAGTCAGATGAGAGTGAAGTTGAGGATGTTAGAAAAGTCAAAGCGTCAGACGTGGAAGATTCGGATTTTAATCCGAGGGATTATCAATCAGACTTTGACACTGATCGTGAAGGTCAAAAGGATGATAGTGATGACGAAGATGATGAAGACGACGTGGAGGAGGAGGAGCCGGAGGATAATCAAGATAATGATGGAGATGATGAAGGTGATTGGGATGACGACGAATACGACGATCCGGATCAAGGAAACGAGGTCGTTGATGATGATGAAGACTTGGACGGTGACGGAGAAATTCAAGTTGTGCAATTGGATGACGATGACTCTGATGACGCTGATGTGTTCAAGATCAGTCATTATGGGGGAAAGAAGACACTTAAGACTTCAGGCCCATGTGATCTGCTTAGCGTTTTTGTCCAAGATCACCCTGGGACACCTGAGAGGGAAGTCCATGTGTCTTCACAGGTAATTTTTAACAAAATAGAATATTTTGGTGATGGGATAATGGGTGGGAAGGGAGAAGCCAGAGATGGCTCGTTTGGACGACTCCCTGCCTATGTTTTAATAATTGTTATTCAATGTTTTATTTCAGAGTCAAGAAGTCTCTCAACTGAATGAGGAACCCGAGACCAAGAAGATCGATTTGATCATGGAGGAGTGCGGATTCAGGGTTACAGTGAACAAGGAATTTGATGCAACCCAATTATCTCGGGTAATCCAAATGAGCGAAGGTCCTGATGAATCATTTGAAATTCTGTCACAGGTAAGGCATTCTTTATTTCATGTCATGTCTTTAATTCTATCAACCAAGTATTAATTTGTTGCTTCTGTTCAGGTGTATGGGACAAAGAGGACACCACTAGACGTCATCGATGGGCCCGTGACACGTCATTATGCTGTGTCGAAGGATTTTAAACTTAATTGCCTTAATCAATTAGTGTGCCGTGACAAGCGATATCATATCCTCTACCGGGTAATAATTAATTTTGTAATCTTTGTATTTTCATTTCATGGTTTATATGGGATATGAGGTCGGGATGAATAGCCAGAGAGGTCCTCGTTTGGACAAATTCATTCGTAGCAATGTAAATAAAATTCTTTGTATTGATCTATTCCTATTTACTTTTCCGCAGGAGGAAATGGAGACCCGAGTCGAGGATCCTCAGCTCCCCCGGGCAGTTGGAATGAGACCCCCTCCCACAAGTCCCGGGAGAGTGGGGGGGACTGAGTCGAGCCTCTCGATGACATCAAGTGGAGGATCAGTTACTTATTCTGTCGATGAAGATTTAAGTGGAAGGAGAGTATCTAAAGTAAAAGTCAGGGATGGACAAGGTGAAAGTCAAGAAGTCGTAGTCCAAGTTAGAACAAAGGTAATGAAATAAATAAGAGTTGAACTAATTGAGTCGTCCATTCATGAGTGTTAATTGAGTTTTGTTTCTGTAGTATGTAAAAGATGTTGTGGAAGATAATGGAGTTTATAAAATTCATACGACAAAGGATGAAAATAATCCGTGGGCTGACAGCAAAAGAACATCCAAAAGGGAAAAAACTATCACTGGAATGTTAATAAAGGTACCAAGAGGTAATTTTTCCAAACATCACCCTTACACAATTATACATTTACCAAATCTGTCATTCATTTATTGATCATTTATTTTTAAGGTGAAGTGGAAAAGGCAATGAGGGCCCATCTTATGAAAAAGAAGAAAATCGATGACGTGAATCAAATCATATCAGTAGAAGACAAAGAAAACATTTTCAAATACATCAAAGACAAGTGCACGAATATGGCAAAATTGGATGTAAAAAACAATGATCCTGAGAACACGAAACCACAGCCGAAAATGTATCTGCATTACCACAACAAGCGTGCATGCGTCTTAAGGAAGACTTTGAGAAATGGAAAGTTTCAAAACAATTGGAAACCAATATGCACGTATGAAGGTAAGACCGTAAATTAGACAGCACGTGAGAGTTTATTTTTAATTATTTTATCGATTCAGGTTGTCTGTCAACGACAAATACAACATTCTCGCTTCCGCGCTGTCAAGCACATCGTGGAGTCACAAAATACAGTGTGGCAGAATGTATTCTGGAGAGAAGGGACAGTTATTTAATTGGAATTTTCCAATTCAAATTCTCATATAACGAGGGTGCAGGACAGGATGAAATATCAACCTTTAAGAAAATGGGTTACAATAATCGCCGTGCATTACATGAAATATTAGCTGAAAAAGGAAAGGATGATCGCCTTGAAGTCATCACAGATGATTTCGACACTGAGAGGGAGGCTGACATGCACAACGCTATGAAACAAGTAAGCCCCATACTTGGATCATTTTTTATAACAAGATAGTAAGCTCGAGAGGGTCTCGTAGAGACAATACTACCTTGCTAATTGTGAATTCTCCTTTCTTATTGCAGAGTGCTACGTTTCTGGCCATACTGGCAGGAGCCAAGCTGAGTTCAGCAGAAAAAGCAGAAAAAAAGGATCTCTTCTTACACAACAAAGAAATCAACCTATCCTACAAGAATGAGAAGGATATGGAGCAGTATCTCAAGGACAGGTTCGGCGTTACAATCAAGTGCTCAAGAATCCTTTCAGCCCCTGCATCATTCCCAACAGAATTGGGTGCCGTTCCCGTGAATGGGAAAGAGATAGACAGTGCGCTGGGCAAAGTGTACTGTCAATGGGACATTAACGTGTCATACACGGGGAAGACGGAAATCAATGACAGTGAAACAGCAAGTTGCAAATCTTATAGGTCTGTAACCACCCAATATGCCCTTGGCACAGGGCAGCAAGTCACAGCCACTCTTCTCTTCACTGTGGAGATACCAAAACTCCTCAAGTCTGAAGCAATCGTCAACTTTTCAAACTACCTTGGACACTTGTTCCAACTCCATCACAAACTCTCCAAAACTAACTACACATGTCTGAACAAAGTAGTGTCGACGGAACTTCTTCTTGGAAAGTGGAAGTTAATCCAAAAGTGGTTTCGTTATTTCTTCAACAAAGAGATTAGTCTTGGCGTAGATTAGAATGTGTAATTATTGTAAAGTATAAGTATTTGGAATTGGGATTCTGTATTTTTTGTGAATACGGTTTGTGTATAATGAAAGTGTGGCAGAGAAGGGGAGAAGCTTAAAAGGCGTAAAGAATGTCCAAATTGTACCTTCCTCAATCCGCCGGATGCTTTGGACTGTGATGCTTGTGAGAGTGAGCTTTAACTACAGACTTCTTCTCAGGCTCGATTAATATTTTATCCTAAAATAGCTTGAGAGCCGGCTCTGTTTAATAAGGAGGTTGTAAAAGATTTTGTCTTCAATCTTCAGTTATCCATTCATTCCATGATTTCCATGTCATGTCAACATTACATACAGAACAATGTTTTTTTTGTGAATTCAAAACTTGTTACCTTGTGCTTCACTTTTATTCCAGAGAAATAAATTTCTTACTGTTGACTGTAGTCTGAGTCTCTGAGTTCACATTGCTTAATTAAATTTCGTAGCACCAAAAGTAGTATTTCCCAGAAGCAAACTTACTTTCGCAGGTTTTAAACATCCACATGATGCCAGTTATTGTGAACGGCGCGATTTTTCCAGAATTCCAGACACGTATTTTTATTAATATCCGAATCAAATATTTTCTCCATCAGTTCAATATACAAATCAATTCAATATTAAAATGGAGAATCAGCGGACTTTTCTTTTTGCACCTCTCAACGCTTGGGGTCACATAAATGCATGTAGTGCAATCGCATCAGTGCTAAAAGAAAAATTCGGGCATCGGATAATTTTTATAATCAATCCAAGCTGGAAAGGACAATTGTCTTCCCTTGGTTTTGAAGAAGAGATTTACGGTGATAGTTCTGGAACTTCAAAACCTTCTCAGGATTGGACAAATTTTGTTACACAGATTACACAGACAGTCATGAGACTTTCCTCTCTTGAGAAAATCAAAACTTTCGGACTAGAAGCACAAAAAAGAATGGTTGGCGAGATTATGGAGAGTAATGAAGAAATTAAAGAAATTATTGCTCGGACAAAACCAGATTTAATTGTGATTGACAATTATGTCTTGGCCCCAGCTATAGTCGCAAGTGGAGTCCTATGGGCACGTTTGAGATCGGCTAATCCTATCGAAATCAATCAGACGAATGTGCCACCTCAGAATAGCGGGTATTCTAGCCTTAGCAACATCTCGGAATGGAACCATTTTACACAAACTCAAAATGAAACTTATAAGCCGCTTTGGGAAAAATTTTCAACCTGGTTTTCTGAAAATTGTAAAGAAAATTTACCACTGAATGATTTCATTTTAAGTTCACCATATTTGAATCTGTATTTATACCCACAAGAAATTGACTACACGGATTTACGCCCAATGCCAGACAAATGGTGTCGAATTGATTACTCCAGCAAGAAAGCCGGAAACCGTTTTACTGTTCCAAAGAAATTGAAGGAATTTGGAAATGGAAAAATTGTTTATGTATCTTTGGGAACTTTCGGCTCTGCAGACTTGAGTTTGATGACTAGAATCGTAGAGTTTCTGGGTCAGATGCCTGAATACAGATTTATCATTTCGAAAGGTTTTCACAATAAAAGTGTTTGTATTCTTTTGAATTCATGTTTGTCCAAGAAAATAATCCAGCTTTTAAATTCTAGGACCATTTCATCAAGAGTACAGCCTCCCGGACAATTGTTGGGGTGAAGGATCTTTACCACAAACAGAAATTCTACCAATCGTAGATGGTGTAATTTGTCATGTGAGTAAATTCGTAACCATTTTAGTGTCAATACGTTAAAATGAACATTATTGGCGATTATTCACCTCTGATTTTGTAATTTTTCCCAGGGTGCGAATGCAACATTGAATGAATGCTTCTATTTCGGGCAACCGATGATAATTCTACCAATTTTTGGGGATGAATACGATAACGCTCAACGAGTGGCCGAGAAAGGATACGGTGTTCGATTTGACCCGTACAAAATAAGTTTAAAAGATCTCTCGGGAGCATTAACATACATTTTGGGGGATTCTGCTGTAATTAGATCAATGAGGGAAGCAGCTGCCCGCATACAAAATTCTGAAGGGTCAACCAAAGCTGCAGACTTAATTTTATCGATATTAAAGACATAATTTTGGAACAAAGAATGAATAAAATCTATCTGGATTACAATATTACAAAGTGAGTAAACGTAAACAATTGTTTGTTTATTTCATAAAAGCACTAAAGTACTAATTAACCACAACCCTAAACGGTGTAAATTGTATGTATAATTCTTGTAAATTGTAAAAAGCATTATTACTTCAAGAGTGATTATTTCATCCCTATCCCCCATAGGGAATTCATTATTAAGCTTTGTTGCAAATATTTTAAATAACATCAAACTTTGTCTCTTATGCACGTAAGACAAGACAACCCAATACCTGCCAACCCAACCAACAACGCCAACGAAACAACAGATTCTCGCTTCAACATTTAACTCACTTACGCTCACATCCAGTAACACCAAATACCGTCAATATTTTATCACAGCGAGAGATCGAATTATTTTAACATTTGCAGCCTGAGTCAAAAATTAACATAGTACACAGAGGAAAAAAAATTCTCAAAATTAAGACGCGCCACTCTGAACTGACCTTTCCCTGACGTGATCTCAATAACTATTTGACATGAAAAGTGATCTCCTTGTAAATTCTGAATATTAATGAATACAATGATGATTGACCGATTTTTCACTTCTGGACTGGACTTAATTCTAATTCTTAAATCTTTAGTATACCTAACTTTAACTAGCTTATGTCTTAGGTTAATTATTGGACGCTTTGGATGCAAAAATGCAAATGCGATACAATTTAACAACTACAATTAGCTTCTTGTTGAGTGACCCCGATTGTTGGTGACGTGATGATTCTTGACCTTCCGTGAACAGTAGGAAGTATACAAGGGTCATTGAGACTTCATTGAAGCCATTTTCCTGGCACGATTCCTTGACTCTTGTCGAGCATTCGCATACTCAAACCAAAGAATATTTGGGATGAGTGAAGTGTCACGAATTAAAAAGTACTCGCAAATCGGCCTAGAAATTTAAACAAATAATTTTTGTTGAGTTGTTCGGGTTATCTTTTAAAAAAGAAAATTCAAAATTGATCTTACCAGCTGACAATCTCTTGGAAACGAGGAGCAAGGACTAAATGTGTCGTCGCGAACCAGATGCCTGCAAAAAGAGCTCCACAACAAGCGCCCCATAGGATTTGAGCCCATGTGTGGTACAAGAGGTATAGCCTGAAAAATCAGCGTCATCTTTCAATTTAATTGTGTAAAATTTAATAAGCAACACAAAATCAATATTTTGTCAAAGGAGGACCTACCTGCTGTAAGCCACGAGTGATGCTACGAGTATAACTGTCAAAATGATTCCCAATTTTTGAACAATGTTGTGAAT
>JAQIXO010000470.1:0-19780 GCA_034700305.1 Protaphorura armata
TCTCGAGTGCGAAGAAATCTGTATGCGAATGCTCACATCACAGATTGCAACACCAAAATAGATCGACGTCGACGTCGGTGTATTTTGGTGTTGCAATCTGAAAAGCGTGATGCCATCATCTTCATTATTGCTGCAACTACAGTGTCCGATGCCGGAGATGAATAGAGTTAAATCATATATATTGTGGTATTTGTTCGGAACATTTCTTACATATATCTTTGTGAATATAAATATTGTATATAAATTGATTATGTGTTAACCTTTGGGCATAGAAAATTATTGAATTGAGTGAATTTATTATTCGTATCTGTGAAGTGTGAATGTCCACAAACAAATGAACTCAACAAAATGTGTTATATTCTGAATTCAGGCACTGTACAAAAATAACTAATTGAGATTTGAGTAAATTGAGTGATAATTAATTCCATCATAAATAATTATTTAAAATTAAATCAAATTTTGGAGCAGAAGTGAAAACACCAATGTTTAATTTTTATTAATTTAATTACATCCAATAAATAAGGAGACCGAATATCAATTCGTCCAATGTTAGGTGTGCTTAGTATGGTTGTAAACTTGCTCTCAAGAACAACTAGTAAACAACTAGACAATTTTGCGTTTGGCAACAGCTTATTTGCAAGGATATTATTTCCTCACGTAATAAAGCAGTTTGGAACACCGCTGTGCTGTCTTCAAATGCCTGATGGAACTTATACAAAAAGACCGCGTCTTTTTATCATCGTTCATATGCACTTTAGAATATGCAAATATTAAGCAAATTTCTCTAAGACTAATCGTAAGTATGGGGCTTGAACACTCGAGCCAAGAAATAAAGTTAAGTTCGAAGATTTAATCTGGAACTTTTAGACAGAACCCGTTTGGGAAATATTTCACGACAAACACGCAAACAATTGAAGCATGTCAAACTAAACTCCACAGTTACGAAACTTTTGAAAATTGTAGTAGGAATTACAAGGTTGAGCTCACACTTTTTACTTCATATGTCAAACGTAAGCATTGCTTAGTTAATTTACTTCAAAAATCCGATGTGATAGACTATCTCCCAATAAATTTACGATTATTTGCCGCAATTGCCACACTCTCATTTCTACCTTTATGCAAAATAAAATGTTAATTTTTAGTTATATTATATACAACCTTAACGATATTCAACACTTGAGTTCTGTTACACACATGGAGTTAAATTGTATTAAATTTGGTCTTCTGAAATAACCTAAAAATAAATAGTAAGAGCATACGAAGAAATGAAGAGACGGGTGATATGAAAGTTAAATTGAAGGAAAAAGTCAATCAGTTCATTATAGTATTTTTATTAGGAGGTATTTTTATTAATATTTTATTAATTTAAGAACAATGTCAAGTAACATAATATTGCGTGTCGCTTAATGATTTGGCATTAGAACATCGAACAGTAGTAATTAATACCGTGGCTACCTGTAATGCACGCAATGCCACGTGTCACACTTTTGGTCTAGAGTTGTCCTATATTTTTCGCTTAACCCCAACTGTAGTTTCGCGTGTATTTTGGGGACACAAAAAAAGGTTTGTTTATTTCAATATGTGCATTTATTGAAACTCTTTATGTAATAGATTATTCTTAGCCTTAATTACAATAATCAAATTATTATTAAGAATGATGGTAATTTAAGAAATCTATTATATTTATTTATATACCATTGGAATTAACGGGCACAACACTTGATAGTTACATTCTTTTTATAGTGAAGAAAGTTTGTCAAACTTGTGATATAATATTTAATTCCTTGTTTAATATCAGAGAGAGACAGATGCATGATGAACGCATAGATAGTTGAAATTGAAGTTAATAATTTCTTCCAGTTTCTATTAAGAAATTCAACCGAAAACACAACAATACAAATGCTTATGTTAATGAAATGAATTATAAAAATACGAGCTATGCTAGTCGTCATATCGAAAGCCTTAGGGGTCGAGGGAGCCACTACCAAACTATCGGATGGAATTATGAATTCAGGTGAACCAGGTCGACGCTTTAGCATCTTTTCCCAGAACTCATACAAACCAGACTGCACCACAAAATGTACCCGAGATCTGACAAGAGCGATGACATCAGGAATTTTTAAAGAAAAATCAGTAGCCCAAACGGTTGATTCAATAAGAAATCCATCACGACTTTTTCTAAACTTATCGTACATATACGGCGGAACCTGGTCTCTAAACAGTCCAAATATTTTAGAGTCACGAGCAACAAATGCTGTCCGGTCGCACGGAATGGTTGCACGAATTTGTCCTTCTTCAAGTCCAAACTCCCAAGGTCGTCCGTACATCCGTTTTAAAAGACGTGATGAGTTTGTTCTTGCAAGTACGTTTCCAAGCTCCGTATGTTCTACTAGTAAATTCTTGTAGCGTTCGTTGGACTCTTCAGTAGTATATTTAGACATTCTCTCTGTGGTATATAAATGATTGACGACAAATTCTAAAATCCCGCGTTTAACGGGAGAATCAAGGTAATTTGTGAACAGTGTGATATTGTTATTCAAAATATCATCAAACGTCTCCAAATACTTTGATTCCAAGGGTGCGAATATTGTAGTGGTTACAATGCCCTTGTACGCGTTACTAAATATAATTCCAACCATGATCCAAATGCCCAGCATTATATTGAAGAAATGCATTCGTCCAACAACAGTTGAGAATCCAAAACCTTGTTCCAGGAGAATTCCAGGCCAACTCAACCAATTCGGATATTCCCGAGATTTTTTGAAATAAATAAATATAATATTTGTGAATATGATTGTAGTAATCAAAGAGATGAACAAAGCTATCCAGAGTTCGAGCTCAAATGGAGCTGTGAATTTTGAGTACAAGAATGATTCTGTGCTGATCTTGAAACATGACGCAAAGTAAAACCCATCATATGATACGATGATATGGACATCAGGGGACTTATAATTGTAAGCCGAGGAATACGGTGTCAATCTGTGGTTAATTGATTCACCTCCTTTAAAAGAGTTCCCAGTGGTTGCGTTCCAATCCGAATATTTTCGGACCAAATTGTACATTTGTATCTCTAAAGTAGTGATTCTCCAAGGACGGATGTACAGTTGAAAAGAGGATAAGGTCTTACTAGGTGAACGGTTCAAATCCTCATCCCACTTGTTGTAAAGAGCATATTGGACTATGTGTTTAGCCAACCTTTGTCTTTCCTTCTTGTCAATATATTCAGAATATTGATCAAAGTCAATACGTATTACATTCGTAGGTTGGAATCCAAAGGTAGGGTGAATGAAATATTCCAAACTAACAACATAACTCGCCGAGTCCCTGTTGATATGCTGTGACGGTATTTCCAGGGTCCAAAGAATCGCAAAGTATATTTGTGCCGTGCGAATCAAATCCGGTATATTTTTTTTTATTCGTGAAGTTGAACTCAATGATACAATGTGGAGATCTGTAGTGGGAAAGCGGAGACGTTTGTTTTGCCCATCCTCTACGAACATTACTGTTTTCAAAAGTATTGACACATCATACCAGTATTTTTGTACTCTCTTCTCATCACCGAGAAAGAGAAGAATCGAGATTCGTCCAAAATGCTTGGGAGTGAAAGTAATATTCAAGAATTTGCGCAACGTTTCTCCAACCCATTTTCCCTTGACTGAATAATCCTGGCTCTCAACGTATTCTTTAGCATTTAAAATGGCGGCTGGTAGCTTTAGCGAAGCTATTTCAATTGACTCAGCAAAAGGGAGAAGTACAAGTTGGTTCTGTTTTGGGAATTCAAAAACAGGATTCAGGTTTAGTACTTGTGGTAGCGACCGTGTCAGCCCGATAGATTTTTCGGCCTGGATGGATACAAGAATTGAAAGCAGAATTATTGTAATGCGGCAACACATCATCTTTGTAGCAAGTACTCAGTCAATGTTTACTATTGACACTGGCAGTAGACAACTTGATTCCAAGTCTAAAATTAATAATTTTATTACAACTTTGCAAGTAGTATCACTAAATATGACGCTGTATCTGTAGATGTTTATGCTTAAGATCCGACTTAAATATTTGTTACTGCTTCTTTGTCAGAGCAAACACGAATTCCTTCTGAATAAATCGAACACACGGCAGCTCTCAAGTACAACTAGGAAACAACCAGACAATATTGCGAGTATGACTGCTCACTTACATTGGTATTATTCCCTCAGGTATGGCGTGTCTAAATTTCCCGAAACTGATTTCTCATGTTTGGACAAACCTTTGGACATTTCAGTACGGATGAGCAATACCTCGATTCGTATCTGAGTGAGCTCCAATTTGCACAGCATAATTTATATTCCCAACAAAGCAAATTCATTTGGAACACCGTTGCCTTCAAACGTCTAATGGCAAACATACATAGAATCCGTTTCTATTTAACATCGTTATTATTTCCATTAGTTCATACACACATTGAGAATTAATCTTCAGTGTGTCTTTATCAATAGAGCCAAGAAATACACTTCGTGCTACAGTTCTTGAATCAATCTGAAACTTTTCGGAAGAACCCTTTTGGGAAATAATTCACAACAAACCGCCAACAATTGAATCGTGTTAAACTAAACTCATATTTACAAACCTTTCAAAAATTGTATTGGGAACTGGGAATTACATGGTTGAGCGAGCACACACTTTTTACTTCATGTCAATCCTAAGTATTGCTTGATTCATCCACTACAAAAATATGATAGAATAATCATTGATTTTAATTTGTTCAAGGAATTTTTAGATGACTATTGAGAAACGAATCAGCAGGCTTGGGTCAATTCCTTTCGAAAATGTACTTAAGTAAAAATACCAAGTACTAATACGGAATTGTACTTGTACTTAAGTACTTTTCAAAATTTGTCAAAGTAATTGTACTTGTACTTAAGTGTTTTTCAAGTTTTCCCGAAGAACTTGTACTTGTATTTGAATACTATTCTAAAGGAATTGAACCAAATTTAACATACGTAAGTACAAATACATTATGTATTTAAGTACAAATACCAAGTACAAATACGGAATTGTACTTGTACTTAAGTACTTTTCAAAATTTGTCGAAGAATTTGTACTTTGTTTGTTTGTTTGTTTGTGTTATCGGGTTTACGTCATTCTACAAATATCCAGCACAATACATGATGAAAACCAAGCATTGGTTTATCAGCCGGTTTGAAAAGAATTCCGACGGGGGGAAAAATTAGGGATTGTAACGATCTCAGTGCATGGAAAGGATAGGAAAGAATTTTTGAGAATATTATAAATTTTTTTGAGGAAGCTGTACATATTACAGGGTAAGAACTTTATACAGCACTGGATCTGACCAAGGGTAAACAGAAATCACAAAGAATGTGCAGTAACAATGCTAGACATTCTTTAGGCGAAGCCAGATTTATAGCCTCAGTGATTGAATTAACAATCACAATCTGAACCTTTTTCAAGGTCTAAGCCGTCCTAGCTCGTAGACATGACTGTCTACCACGGGTGAAACAATTTTACTTTACATTCAATAACATTCCAAGTTGAGATCCTGACAAAGAATCTCTCTCGCTAATGTTATTTTCTTGGATGTTGGTTCGACTCGACCTCAGAGAAACGCTACTAACTCTCGAGCCTAGTCTAGCCTACATCCGGCTAATCTCCAAATTATATTGATAAATAAAGTGGAGACAACCTTGAATGCAATTTGTGAGTTGGAGTCTTAAAGGAATACGGAGTCAAGTCACTCATCAGCCCTAGCCCCAAGTCGGGACCGTGAGCCAAATTGCGACCATCCTCTCTGAATCCCAAACCCCAACTGAATCCCAAATACCAACTGTGAATCCCAAACTCCAACTGAAAACGCTTGTACTTAAATACTTTCCAAAAGGAATTGACCCAAGTCTGCGAATCAGGCTCACACGACTAATGTTAGCATTTCCAAAACTAAACCAAGTAATTCTTTCCAAGTAACACCACTGATGGCATAGTCTTATGTTGTGGAGATCCACTTTGCAATTTATTTGTAAAACAAATCTACATTGACAATAATTAAATATGTATATGTATAACTTGTAAAAATTAAGTTATCAAATCTGAAATATTTCGAGGGGGGGGGGGGGTCAGAGAGGTGAGGTGGTTAATGTCTTATTCTTCTCTCTGTCCATGATGCTCGGTTCCCTTCCGAGTACCCCGTATATATTTCCACCTGAGTATACCCGTGAGGTCATTAACACTATAGCAGTGTATGTTTTCCCACTGGTCTGTGCAAATTGTAAGTCACTGGGATAAATGTCTATACTAAATTTCCAGTATAACGAGCTTGTCTACGACAAAAAAAATACTGACGTTAAACCGACTAGAGAATTGGGTACAGTACAGTGGGTGATAGGCAGTGTTGAGTTTGACTTCTGCGTTGCTGAGATGTGGTAGTCAAAAAGCCGCGGTTAGAATCTTTCCCATTACCTTTAACGGTTCATCATGTGGCTAAGCCCACACGATCAGATAATAGCCGCGCGCTGGATTCAAAGTCCACACTCACTCACAGATTGATTAACATTGTACCCCTTGGAATCCACTGTGTACTACAATTCAATTGGGCCGTGACTTTGAGCCAGATAATGTTTCGTGTATCCGGTTGTCCAGTAGGACACGTCTGTATTTTTTTACATCTGAACTATTTTGTACTTTTCCAAACAACAATCACTATTACTATCAAATTATATACGCGAATGCGGATTACTTAAAAGTAGAGAATAAATTAAACCATTTAATTTATTTATAGTCCTTGTATAGTACCGCCGAGCCGAATCTCCTTACTATATAAATGTGTCTCACTAATATACGATAAGGAATGAAATTTTTTAGGATATGTCAGATGATGAGACAAGTGGAAACAATTGCTTTCGGGTTCAACGCTCATTAAAACTTACGGGTTTCCCACATCTACAGTGTGTTTCTTTAAATGGACTTTCAAATCAAACAAATTAGCATATTTTTTTGAACATTTATGACAATTGTAAGGTTAAGGTTTCTCCCCGGTATGAGTTCTCAAATGTCTTTTCAATTCCGCGGACGTTAAAAATGATTTTTTGCACTCTTCACAACTAAATCTCTTCTCTTTGGTGTGGGCACGTGCTATATGGTGTTTTAAGGCTGTGGACGTATAGAAGGTAGAATAACACATTGAACATTTGAACGATTTTCCCCCAATATGTGTTCTCATATGCAATGAGAGGAGATGTGCGGAGATATATCTTTTCTCGCATGATGTGAAATTATATGGTTTGTCTCCAGTGTGAATACTTAAATGCCCTTTCAAACTACCTGAGTGGGAAAACGATTTCTCACATACAAGGCATTTGTAGGGTTTTTCACCTGTGTGTGTTCTCATATGAGGTGTCAACTCTCCCGACTGTACAAAAGACTTTCCACAAACGTCACAACTATATGGTTTTTCACCTATGTGCGTCTTTATATGTTTTCTCAAAGTGTCCACGGTATTAAATTTTTTCAAGCAAAAAGAACATTTTTCCAGTGAATGAGTCCGTAAATGAGTCACTAGATGTGGGTGTTGTGTAAAACATTTCTGACATATATCACAAGAATATGGTTTCTCTCCGGTGTGAGTTCTTAGATGTGAACTCAAATTATCATTAGAATTGAAAGTCTTCAAACAATGGAGACATTTGTAAGGCTTCTCTCCAGTATGTGATCTTAAATGTGTTTCTAAAGGAGACGCCCGAGTTATAACCTTTCCCACAGATTTTACACGCATGTGATCTCTCTCCTGTGTGTGCTCTAACGTGTTTATTCAAATTCCAAACGTCATAAAATTTAAGGTGACATTCCGTACAAGCATAAGGCTTCTCTCCGGTGTACTTTTGCTCATGTGTCCTGAGATGCCCAGTTTGTGTAAATTGTTTTTCACAAATTGAACAGGCGTATGGCCTCTCTCCTGTGTGAGTTCTTAAATGTAACGTTAATGTACTCTTAAGTGAAAAATACTTCGGGCGGACTTTGCATTGGTGAGGCTTCTCTCCTGTATGGAATTTTAGGTGTAATTTTAAAGTTGATTTTTGTTGAAAGGTTTTCTTACAAATAGCACACGGATATGGCCTTTCCCCTGTATGAGATCGTGTGTGAATTTCCAAATGCAGGATTGCACGGAATTCTTTATTAAAAATCTCACATTTAAATGGCTTCGTCCGTCCAGGCTTTATACTCTTTTCCCGACAAAATCTCTTGAGTTCTTCAGTTTGGGCAAACCCAACTCTCAATTCATCTAATTGTGTTTGACCTGTCGTGCTGATTCTTTCTGGATCCAATCTATTTAAACAAAGTTCCAGACGAGTATTTCGGTGAAGCTTTCAATCCGTAGTAATCATATGTTTATTGACTCCAGAATTCCGTGTGTCTGTACTTTCTCTGTTGAGATAAACAATTAAGTTGTGTAGCTCAGATGGAAATTGAATCAAAGTTTTATGTTGCACTTTTAAACACACTGTGATTGGACAATTTAAAAAAACACCATCATATTTATTTAGCTGTTTCAAAATTTGATAACTAACGGAGTGCAATCGATAGTGGACATGGTCATTATCCGAAATAATTTTTTCTTATTTTTTTTATAACTTCCACATTTTGGTTTGCCAAATTGTTAGATTTTGTATTACATTTTGTCTCTCAAAAGTGGAGACCATCAACTTTATTTCAAAATTGGCTATATGCTTTGGTGTATTAAATTATGAAAAAAATCAGTTGCCTGAATTTTGATAACAAAAATAATGTGCGAAAAATGTTATTTGGTTCATTAATCACTAAAAGTTTTCGAAATTAGTTTCATATATCGAACACTTGAATAATCAACTTTTCGTTTATCATTATCGAGAAATGGCAAATGGCGTTATTTTTAAATAATTCGGTTGTACAAATAAAAATTAGATTAAACTTATTTGGTCAATTATTTCAAACGAAATCAACATTATTACCTTGAAGTCTGATTTCCTATTTCATTCAGTGTTTGTGAAATCCTTAGGCGTGAATTATTTGACTCCATGTCTAATTCGGAACCCCTCATCTTCACTGTATGTTGTAGTACTACCCACATAATCAAAATTAAAACAAAATCTATTGAAAACACATAACAATAACAATGATTTAATAATTGAATGGTAAAATTATATACCTTTTACACTCGTACATAAATTATATTTTATTTGAATGAATTCTTTATTTGATTTATGGCTGAGGCATTATATAAAAATTGAATTATGGGTGTAAATTTTCACATCATTAAGGAAATGCAAGAATTCTGACGGTTGTAGTTTTTGGCAGTTGTGGTTCACAATCAACTGAAATAACTCAATGTTTGCTGAGAACAGCCAACAGAACAGAACAGAAATTATATTAATTCGAAGTGAAGGTAGGTATGGGCCAGGGAGATATTAAGAACCATGACATATGTTTAGTACGAACTGAACAGCATAGCCATCCCCTCGGATTTCATTTTATGTATGTGCAGGGTGGTGAAAACGCGGCTACATTAAGCGACTCTAGTGATGAAGTCAGTTAAATGCCTTGTCCGATTTATTCTAGATAGGGCTCATTGGGAAGCCCCTCCAATACTGAGCAAGGGACAAGCAAATTTAAATTACAAAATTTTTAGCAAGTAATGAGAAGGTCACATTTAAAAATAAAGAGTCACGTGATCATCAGAGTTCAAAATCTTTAGGACTTTGTTAATCGGATTATCCTGACCTTGTGATGCCACACGAGTGGTCACATAAATTCGAAACTTGGTAAACGTTGTCTCTTTGATTTCCCAGTATGGTTGACTTCCCGCACTCGACCTAGGTCATAATGATCACCATATCGCGACCGTTTTTGAGCTCATCTGACCGTGATTTAAACAAAAAAAATCCATGTGAACATATGACCTCTTGTTCAAAACTTGCTCAGAATCTCAGGGGCTTTCCAATCAGTCATATCTCAAGTCGATCGAACAAGGCATTCCACCTCTAGAGTTACTCAATGTGTGCCCGCATTTTCTGGATCACCCTGTACTATTAAGTAAGATTGATATTTTTGTGGTCGACAAAAATAAACATATTATTTTAGTATGTCGGCCTGGGACAGGGTACTTTGTACTCTATCTCCATACCGGAGAAAGTTTGGTAATTTGTTTAAATTGTTTATCATTCCAGCTGCTGTTCAGCATTCTGCTACTGCTCAGTATATGTATGCACCTATTTATGGGATGTTAGACAATGAAGAAGAACGTGCAAGTTCGTTACGTGGAAAAGTGAATAATAAGAGAATTATGTGAATTTTGTATTTAGTATTTATGTTGTGGATGTTTTAATAACAATTTATTATTTTACTTAATTCACACAGTATAGTACTCCAGTCCAGCCCTTTATATTATGCTAGAGTAAATTAATTTAACTATTGTGTGTTGTGTCTGGAATGTAAGACAAACGGAACAAGTAAGGTTCAGTAATGTTTGATTTATAATCGTTGTGTACTGTATGTATTTTAGTTAGTCTGTCCTGTCTCAGTGCTACTAGAATGTAAGACAATCAAGGAAACCTAAAGTACATATGCGTATACGTATTCGAATGCGGGCAGTGGGAAAAGTTTGATCTGTCAAATTTAGGGGATTAATTATATTGTTTGTTGGTTCACACCATTATTGCATTAATTGCTAACACTCAGGTTTAATATAAATTGGCGAGAATCAACACTGGGAGCAAGGAAAGGAATTTGTGTTAGGATTGGGATTTGTTGATGGTGGGTCAAAGTCCAGGGGGCAGGTCGCGGCGTTCCCTTGTGAGTGTGTTACAATTTGGACATCAGAATCCATATTCCTGACAAATCAAATTCATTTGGAACACCCTATGCCTTCAAATGTATGACGACACTCATACAAAGAAACCGCGTCAATTTTCTATCATCGTTCATAGTTCATACTCACATGAGAATATTCTTACGGAGGTCTTAAAGTAAACTTAAGTTCGTGATTCAATCTTTTCGAACGAACTCGGAAGTTTTCAGCAGAACTCTTTTGAGAAATCACGCCAAAATTGAAGTTATGTGAAACTCATATTTACTGTTACAAAACTTCTGAAAATTAGTGGGAATTACAAGGTAGGCGTACAATTTTTACTCCGTATATCAACCATAAATAAGCATTGCTTGATTCATCCCTACAAAAATGTGATAATTCTAATTTGCTCAATGAATCTTTTGTTTGGACGACTATCGCGTAAAACTAATCAGGGTTACAGGATTACCTAGTTAATTATTACTGAACCCGAGTAAATGGTTTGACAAAGACTGCAAAATTTTGAAGACAGAAAAGAAGCGGGCTCTGCGACGGGCAAGGAGGAGACTAGGTACTTTTACTGACTACAGCAGGACGAACAACGAATACAAAAAAATATGCGACGATAGGAGAGACGCTGACAAGAAAGAGACAGTTCGAATTCTAAACAGCCATAAAACAAGCAAAGAATTCCGGGAAGCGATGAGGACCCTAAAAGGTAGAAAAAAACACAGAAGAAACCCAATTAACCTAGACACGTGCAGTGCACTAAGCAAAGGACTATGCCGAGCCAGACGTAAGTTTCATACCCCAGGAAGACGCCGAAATAGTGACAAATACGGACAACTCTACTTTTGACAAACCAATCTCGACCTTTGAATTAAAGAGCAGTATTAAAAAACTCAAGAATAAAGAAGCGGCCGGACATGACAACTTGCCTAACGAAACACGGAAAATTAACACACCGCAGCTAACTTTACTACTATTGACTCTTTTTAAAAAATGTTACGAATCTTCTCAGGTTCCTGTAAATTGGTGCAAAATTATCATTGCACCAATTTTCAAAAAAGGTGACTGCCACCAACCCAAAAACTACAGACCTATCGCACTTATGACCACCATACTCAAACTATTTACCAGTATCCTTGCCAAACGACTGACGTACTGGATGAGCAAACATGAAATCATTTCTGACTTCCAGGCAGGGTTCAAACAAAACACAAACTGCACGGAACACATATTTACATTAAACACGTTAATACAAAAATAGTTTTCAGAAAAACAAAAATTATATAAATGTTTCATTGACCTGGCACACGCATTTGACTCAGTACCCCATCAAAGACTCTGGACAAAACTAAAACGTGTTGGTTTACCACACACATTTATCAAGTTAATTCAATATATTTACAAACATGCTTCTGCACAGATTCGAGTAGAGGACAATCTTACTGAACAGATACGAATATGCAAGGGGGTTTTACAAGGGGAAATACTTAGCCCTCATCTATTCAATTTATACATCAGCGACATTGACTGTATCTTCCAGAATAAAATTATGAAAGGAATCACTCTAAAGAACCGTACGGTACATATACTACTGTTCGCAGACGATATGATCTTAATAGCACCTGACCGACTTAACTTACAACGACAACTGGACAAAATACACGAATATCTGATTGATAATCAGCTTGTCCTGAACACCGACAAGACTAAAGTAATTGTTTTTCGAAAAAACGGAGGGCGCGTCCCCAAGTCTTACAAGTTTTACGTTAACAGAAAAGAAATTGAAATTGTTAAATCCTACGTATATCTAGGGGTGAAATTCTCGTCCTCTGGTATTTTCCAAAACGTAGCAAAGGAATTGGTTAAGAAAGGTCTCGCGGCAGTAAGTGCGGTTCTAGACATCATGCGGAAAGGAAAAATCACCGAAATTAACGTTGCACAGAATATATTTAACTCCATGGTGGCATCAGTAGTGCTCCACACTTGCCCTGTGTGGGGATATGGTTACTTTAACGAAATAGAGAGAGGGCAGCAAACATTCTGGAAAAAAATTCTTCTACCAACCATGGAACACTCCAGGATATTTCTTGCGACTAGAGACAGGTTGTACTCACATTGTGACTAGGATGGTATCTTTAATAATCCGTTTTTGGATAAAACTTCTACGAAAACCAGAAACATCACTAATTAGAGATGCTTATGAGGCTCTCAGGTCGTGCCCTGACACAGACAGTTTTAATTGGGTCACCCAATTAAAATCCACTCTGAGGAAAATTGGAATGGAAAAGCTGTGGGTGGAACAGGACCCAGACCTAATTGAGCATTTCTATGCAAGAATTCTGGAGGAGTATACAATTTTAGGGAAAAACAGGGACACGCAGAGTATGAAGTAAATCACAACGCCACCCACATTAGATGGAAATAAAAAAGCACGTATGGAGAGAACAATACATCAACTTGTGCCCTCATTATTTGATAACTACCGTCATTCAAATTAGGCTACATGATAGAAGTTTTTTTATTAACGGTTCTCGAACTAAACTAAGTGATTCTTGCAAATTCTGCGGTGAAATGGAAAGCCTAGAGCATATCATTACTGACTGCAATGCGTACAATGTAATTAGAAGTAAATACTTAAAAAATGAAACTGGTTATAATAAAAACATTTTTGAAATTTTAGACGACAACAACAATAATGCAAACAAATATCTAGCCGTACACAATATGCTTAGCAAAGCCATGGACTTCAGGAAGTAAATGTTAATGTTAATGTTAAACAATTAAATATACCTTGACTAATTGATGGACTAATATCATCAAGCACCCACTGGCTTAAGCGATACCTTAAAATTTGAAGAAGAATAAGTCCAAAATAACAGTATAGACCGTATTACAGAAATGTTGGGGCAGTAGTGTTTTAGAAGCAAAAATGTCGTATCGAAATACCAGTGTAACGGTTTTCTGCTGATAACTTCTAAACGAATGCGCGTAGCGCAATGATCTAAAGTGCGCTGGAAAGATACTGGCCTCCTAAGCTTTCCAACAATAAATCCAGGCCAGCACCTATAGTTTAGGAGTGATAGTGAAAAAGACGTTTTTGCTCGTATCTGCTAAACGCGCAGGTGCAGCGCAATGATCCCGCGCGCGCTGGAGAGATACTGGGCTAAACTTTCCAACAAACCATATAATTGCCGGCTAGGTCGAACTGTTTACAAGATATTGACAAAAACATGTTTTTTTTATTTGTATAATTGAATTCCGCCCTAAATCGCTTCTTTACATCAGCCGTACCGCAAGCGCTTATTCGGAGATTTTTTTTGTTAATTTGTCTGTAAATTTTGAGCTATAATTAACTAGACTGGTACAAAAAATTCATAGGAAAATATTTTAACCTCGATATAACGTTCATATTTTGAAATTTTGGTTTCGATATAGCGGATATTTCCAAAATTTTAAATCTCGATGTGTCCCGTGTGATGGATTCTTCATGTCAATCTAGTTGATGTTGATCTGAGTCCTCAGAAGACACGCGCAAATATTTTTTTACCGACGCATCACCCTAAGACGGTCCCTTGTACTTCCTATCTCCACTGTGTTGAAACGATCAAATGGGGATGATGGATGCTACAGCCGTGACAGTAAAGATCTCTATAGTCTTTGGTTTGATGAAGACGGAGAGAAAACGAAATATTTAGAGACTCTAGAATACAATGGCATGAATATTTCTAATATATCGAGTATTTTAAGCGGAGCAGGATCTCAGGCTGAAAAAGCTTTCAAACAGCTTTGTAGTCTTTGGTTTGATGAGGACACACAGCAAACAAAATGTTTACAGACTCTAGAAAACAATGGAGTACGACTACCTAATATATCTGGTATATTAAGCGGAGCAGGCTCTCAGGCTAGAAAATATTTTAATGAACTTTATAGTTTTTATATTGATAGAGAAGGAATACCAACAAAATATTTTCAGGATTTCACTAAAGCAGGGTTTAACATGAGTAATTTGTCAGGGAGTCTCGGTGGAGCAGGAGTTAAAGCTTACACTGCTTTAAAAGTCTTCCAACAAGTTTATTTTAAAAAGAATGGAAAGAAAACAAAATATTTAAAGGATTTCACTAATGCAGGTTTTGAGATGAAAAATTTATCTTGCGCACTGTGCTCATCAGGAACTAGGGCAGGGTCTGTTGTGATAAAATTCCATAGTATTTGTTTTGATGGACAAGGGACTCCAACTAAATATTTGAGTGATTTTACACAAGTAGGGTTTAGTCCTAGTGATTTATGCAGTATTGTGAGTAAAGGAGCAGGTGATTTAAAAGAATTCCATGATTTTTGTTTCCATAATTCAGGAAACCCAACGAAATATTTACGTGATTTTACTAAGGCTGAATTTACACCAAATTTCTTGTCTAGAGTGTTACATGGAGCAGGAGCCAACGTTTGCTCTGCTCTAAAACACTTACACAACATTTGTTTTGATAAGAACGGAGAAATATCAGAGTATTTGAAGGATTTGACTTGCTTAGGTTTCACTCCCTGTAATTTGTCTTATATATTAGCTTGGACAGGGACTAACGCTCCTTCTATTTTACGAGATTTTCATAGACTATGTCTCCATGAAAAGAAAAAGTATTTGAATCATTTTTTAGCTCAACCAGAACTGTTTGATTTAAATAAATTGTCTAATAAGTTGTTAAAGGGAGGAGGACTCAAGGTGAGTTCAATTTATGCACAAGTACATGATCTTTGTTTCGAGAGAATGGGTAAAAAAACAGAATATTTAGACTTCCTGATCAGAAAATATACAAATGTCATAGACAATACAATAAGTCACAGACTTCAATAAAATATTCAATGAATTGAAAGATACATGTAAAAAGTTAAAAAAAATTGATAAAATTCTTGATAGTAGTAAGTGATAGTCCAATGTTGAAGTATTTTGTAGATTAAAGTGTCCTATATCATAATGTCAAAATAATTAATGTTTTGAATAAATGTATCAAATAGGGGGTGAGAGTATGTAGACATATAGGAAGGCCATTCAAATCAATGATTTAGAGTTGTACCTCGAGTATTTTAATATTTAAAATATTTTGTATTTTCTAGAGTCTGTTGGAGTTTTAATTGGCGATTAACCGGAACTGACAGACAACGAGAGATTTGTTCATCTTATCTAATTCTAAACGCCTTCGGCTAACTGGAAGGGCACGACAGGTAAAACTTGACGAGGATTTAGATTAGTATCATAAAGTTGTCATACAGTCATAAATTAAATGAATTGGAAATATCAATTATTTTCTAGATCCTTCCGTCCCAAGTCGTTGCACAACAAAAGCTCAACTTCACATTCTGAGGATCACTTTGACCCAGATCTTGGAATAATGTCTGGACGCGTAGCCTTTGCGTCCTTCAGTGCAGAGGAGGAAGACCTGAAGAACCTTGATCCTCTCCAATGTCAAAGAGACTGTGAGATTTGTCAAAAATTCATGAATATGTTAAGTGAACACGTAAGATCTGCACATGGATCACCTCAACCGATCCATGACCCTCTACATACTGACCCCTTGCGCAGTGACGCAGACCCTCCTCATCTTGATCACTCATCATTCATTCAAATCAAGTGTGAAGTTGATGATGACGATAATATTGGTAACATGGACTACTCACAGGAGGATTCGAAGTTACATTCTGAGTCATACCCAAACTTTGAGTCACAGAGTGAGAGTGAGTGACACAAAGCCAGAATACCCTGCACCTCCTCACTTGATCCTAAATGTCCTTCGTCGAAAGTTGACCAAGAAGAATGGTTTGAGTGATTCCAAAAGTTCTAAGCCTAAAAATGGGATTGTGTCATCCCGGGAACAATTGAAATGCAACGAGTGTAATAAAACATACGCTACCATGAGTATTTGGAATAGACACAAGTAAACCGTACAAGTGTGACGTATGTGTGAAGGGTTTCTCAAGACTACATGATTTGTCTAGACACAAGAGAAATGTCCATCTTAGGTCTAAGCCTAAACAGACAATTCTGTCGATTCGGAAACAGTTCGAGTGTGATAAAACATTCCCGAACACTAGTAGTTTGACCACTCACATGAGAGTTCACACCGGAGAGAGACCTCATAAGTGTGACCTGTGTGAGAATTTATTTTCACAAAAGTGCGCTTTAGTCTCGCCACAAACTAATTCACACTGGAGAAAAACCTTACATGTGTGACGTGTGCGGGAAAAGTTTCTCAACGTCAAATCATTTGACCAGGCACCACAGAATTCACACTGGAGAAAAACCGTTCAAGTGTGACTTATGTGAGAAAAGTTTTACAACGCCGCACGCACGGAAAGAGCACAAGAAAGTACACACTGGAGAGAGATCACACCAGTGTGACGTGTGTGGGATGAGGTTCAGAACTTGGAATGCTATCAACGGTCACAAAGTAGTACACACTGGAGAGAAACCATTCAAGTGTGATGAGTGCGGGAAAAGTTTTACAAGAATGAATTGCTTGAACAATCACAAGAAATTGCACCAGTGACATTGTTATAGATTTTTTTTAAAAAAATACGATGCAAAGTGGTTTCACATTGGAGAAGAGCATGCTCCAGGAATCGATCCTCAACACATTGAGAATGATCTGTATACCTCTAGCATTCCGTTACAGTGGACCTCTAGCATTCCGTTACAGTGGACCTCTAGCATTCCGTTACAGTGGACCTGTTGTTCATTGATAAAAGTTATACACGGAATTACTGAAAGTTATAGTCGAAATTGAATGTGTAATATTTTTTACGCCAAGAAATTCAGAAATTGTTATTATGTTACATACCTTCCCACCTCCCATTCCGTCACTATCCGGGTACCCCTCGGGTCAAATTATTTAAAGGGTTCCCCTTCGGCTGCCGAAGGCAGCTAGGGGCCCTTAGGTACCTTTAGGGTACGATAACTTACCTTTAGGGTACGATAACTTACCTTTAGGGTGCAATAACGTACTTTTAGGGTCCGATCACGTACATTAAGGGTCCAATGGGACCCGGTGGGAAGGTATGATTATGTAATTAAATAAAATAAGAAAGAATTGAAGTTCCCCTTCGAGAGATGCAAGTTAAGACATTGGCTTGGTTTACCTCTATGATAAGTGCCAGACCGATCAAATCAAACATTTGGGGTTTGAAATTATGAACAGGAATTCTTAATTGTTAGTTTTATTTAACTCTCCATATCCTAACAATTGTTAAACAGTAATTATGTTGTTCTAAAACCCCGAAGTAGTACAATTATTATCCAAATAACGTGATTTGCACTTATTACAACAGTTAACCCTGGAAAGTTTGAACGAATAAAATAAGTTATTATCTATCTATCTAACCCTCAGTTTCATGGTGGTGTCATCTTTAAACACCCGGTCGTTAAACGGGCAATTTAAGGTGAACACAAATAATAGTTCTATGTCATGTCATATGCCACATTCCGATCGAATCCAACCAAATCCCATCGCTCGATAGATGTTAATAATAAATAATAATTAGCGTATCATTCCTAGTTTTATTTAACTTTATACTTGCACATTATATACAAACACATTCCCGACTCATTCAAATGTCCCGTCTCAACGTGTGTGTTTTTTCTTGGTGTGTGAATTTGATGATCACATGCTAAACGGTGGGAATTGTGTTTTGATTCAAACATTCGGATTTTCATTCCACTCATTTCAGTTCAATAATAAAATTACGAACCATTTTAATTTTAATTTGACATTGACATTTGTTATTGATATTATTTAGTTTTATAAAATTCACTCTACTCAGTCCATCTGAATTTTTGATTTTATATATTTCTGAGTTCTGAAAAAGTTCAATTTCACCAAACATTTTTTGTTAACTTTGAACTTTTGGGCTCTTTGACTGATTGGAATGGAAGGTACAATATTTTGAATGGTCTTTCAATTAATTTAACTACGATAAACAATTCAAGAATAAATTGAATGGAAATTAATGTTGTGAATTTCAAATGGATACTATTTATTCATATATTATAAATAGCATCAGGTAAAATACAAACACACATGCATGACGTGGGACAACCACTTTGAAAATACTATGTTTGAATATAAAACAAATATTAATAGTATTAAAATATAATAGCCGGTAATAAATGCAAACCCTGGAAATAAATAATTTGCAGAAATTAGACGAGCATTTTATTTTTGTAATTATTCAATTGTTGATAAAAATGCTATGAATCTAATTTCAAAGTATTTTTGTAATTCCAAGATTTTTTATTATTATAACGTACTTGAGTGATATTGATCAAACTCAAAAAAAAATCCCGTGGAATAAATGTAGGAAACTTGGTTAATGGGTGGTCGTTGAATTGAATGATTAAAATATCCTTCCACTCCTAAGGTCCTTTTCTTGTAGAAACCTAATTAAACTCACATAGAACTACTACGAGGATTACTCAATAGTACCTGGAGAATTTTAATATTTTCTATTGTGCCTTCTAGAGTAGACTGGAGGAGCGGATGTTGTGGATTAACCAGAACCGAGACACCTGTTCAGCTGATCTAAAGGCCCTCTGACAGTTCAAGGTATGAAATGAGAGTCATACACTTACACTGTCCATTTAGTACACTGCCCATTTAATTACAATTAACTAACAGTAACAGCTAACAATTACAATTACATACGGGGTATTTTTTCTCAAAGTAATAAAATACAATTACAAGTAATTGTCTATTTTGTTGAAAGAAATAAATTCATTACAACCACGTAATTTTAAATGCATTTTCAATCACATTTCAATTCGAAAAGAAAAATACTATATTGTTCAATATTTTTTTTTGTTATTCACAATTCACATGAGTACATTTTGGTTTTCATGACCCAATGGATATGTTAGTGATAATTAAAGTTATCTTATCCGAGTGTCTTAACTTAATACTTAACACATAACACATT
>JAQIXO010000471.1:0-19731 GCA_034700305.1 Protaphorura armata
AATCCTGGTGGGCCAACCTATTGATAGATTTTCCCGAAACTTTGATACATTATACCGTCCAACGTCAATTTTATAAACAATCACTCCCGGAAGTGATTGGACCCACCAATTTGACTCGGGAACCTCGCAACCGTGGATGCAATGAATACTCCTTTTAATTTTGTTGCTTTACATTTATTAATTGACACCACCTTAATTACATTTATGCAAATGACATGACTAAGAAGATGAACTGGACAACTTGAACAGACTTGGAAAAAAATTATACATACAACTATAAAAAAATATATAGTAGAATAAATGAAAGTAACTGAATGGTCATGTAACCCGACTCCATTCGACTCCTCTGCAAATTATTTCAATACGAAAAATACATTATTCTGTTAACTGTATTTCGAGTTTGAAATATTTTACTAAATCATCATTATCTCTTTTTAGTCTCGACACTTATTGACTGTTAATATTGTTGTGAGTGCTTCAAGAGCCATAATTCCTCTTCGTCATAATTTCTTTAATTTCGACTAATTAAATCAATATAGTATGCCATTTAATTTGTTTATAATTTAAGTTCGCCTCGAATGAGCTCCATTGAAAAATCCATTTATACAATTTGTGCTAACCAAAAAAATATTGCAAACGGCTGTTATTTAAGTTTAAGTCAAATTACGCGTAGGTTTCATTTAGTTCGTTGCCAACTGTGCAGTGGGACAACAGATAAATAAGGTTTCCAATTTTTTTTTAATTAAATAAAGAAGGGGTTAATCTGGTTTACCAATATTATGTACAAAGTCCTTAGATTTGGGACAAGATGAAAGAATTCCGCTAATTACCTTAGTATTTCCATATGATGAATAAAATTGCATTTATAGCACAATTGAGTTTTTTGCCAAATACGTTGGACTCAAATTGAGTACACGGTTGTTTAAACCCAACTTGACAGATATAACAAATAAAAAGTATTCTGACGTATTTTATCCTCAACTCGTTATTACTATACTCTAACTCTATTCACAAAAGTAATAAGTGCAATAACGTGGTCTGAAATTGTCACTCAAATATAATCCTGGTTACACGAAGAATAATTATTTTATACGAAAGTGATTTGGAATAAGCAACTTTACTCATTAAAGTACAAGACAACTCTCCCACAAGTCGGACAAGACAAGACAGATTTCCCAGGTCCTGCAATTTTAGAAACTGGCCCACCGTCATTCTTCCCCTTTCGTTTGATCGCCTTTCGTCCTTCTTTTGCTGAAGTATGGGAAGACGGGTTTTCATTCATTAATTTTTTCTTATTAGTATCCTCGATAACTTCGTCTTCTTCGAATTTAGAATCTTCATCACTGCTGGACATGCTTTCTGATTCCTCCGTCGATTGGATATCATTGGTTGCCTTGACTCCTGGTTTCTTGGAACTCTTTAGTAATTCGTCATATTTCTTGGTCTCGTCCCTCAATTTTTGTCTTGTCTCCGTCAATTTGAATCTGAGTTGTTCAATTTCTCCTTCACGTTCTTTCAGTTTGTTGTCTTTGTCATACAGGTGAGTTAGACCGATTAGATGCGTAATACACATTTCATTTCTGGCAATGTGTTCCTGTTGAGATTTAACTTTGGAAACGAGGATTTGGTTGTTGGCCACGACTTCCCTCAATTTATTTTCTTTTTTCGTCAGTTGTAGTTTGAGCTGTGAGATTTCTCCTCGATAGTTGAGCAGCCCTGAATTTGTCTTCTGCAAGGATACCACACTTTCACATTGTTTCCTAAGCTGGCCTTCGCAATTGTTGATGCGCTTTCTTAGATCGGCAATATTGGAGTGAAGGGTTGTATTTTCGACTGTGACTTCATTTAATTCCTTATCCTTTTCTGTCAGTTTGAGTGTGAGTTGTTCAATCTCTTCATCATGTTGTTGAATCAGATTTTTATTTGTGTTCTCCAAACTTTCTATTGTTTCCGCTTGAGTCCTAACCATGGTTACTAAGTCAGTTAGGCATTGTTTTAAGCTCTCAGCGTTGGAACAGAGAGCATCGGTTTTCTCTGTAATGTCACTCATTTTAATATGTCCTCGAGCTGTATTGATTGATCCTTGAACAGCAACTCCAACCAGTTTGAAGTTTCTACAGCACAGTAGGGAAACACTTGAGATGAAGTCCCAAAGTCCCAACAGGTTTAGTTCACTAGAATGAGAATCAATAATAATTACAATCAGTTTCTAATAATTGTATAAAATGCTCGTTAGGGACCAGAAATGGAAACACGTGGCACTAAATTGTGTATCAACCTAACGTAAATTATATTTTATTCATACAATACCCTAATTTTTGGTTCAAACTGAATTCATTCGTCAGCAGATGTTTGGTGTTGTAGAAATCTCGTATTGCATCACGTGACGCGACGTTCAGGCAATCTGAAACGCATAGGGCATAATATAATTGGTATGTATTTTTATTATCGTCCATCCACAGTACAACTACGTGCTATCAATTAAATGTGCACGTACAATTTTTCAATTGTTTATATTGTGTACATTGTATTTTGTAATATTTATTTATTTCACGCCATTACAAATGTCACCTTAGATTTGGTATTTGGTCACCTGCAAGATTTAGTGTTTGAGTGAATGATGGATGCAAATCCCCACCGCGATGTTGATTGATGAGACTCAATCGCAATTGATTAATTTTTACTTTTGAAGGATTTGTAGAAATTGAAAACAATCTTGGAAAGTAAATAGAAAGGAAAGGGTCAAAAAGGCAGGAGTCGAGTCTAAGATATAGATATAGTATTAGTATATGATTAGTGATAGATAGGTGAAAAGAAAGAATTCGTATGAGTTCCACATTCCCGGTATTCTCTTCCCGCATATGACCTTATGAGTCCAATTTTGTCATTCAGCCCCAATGAAAAGTCCATTGAAAACTATTACGGTATTACGGTTGTTTTGTTCGTCTCACATTTTAGACACACCTAAAGTTGATTATGAATAAGACGTGGATGAAAATTATGGATAGTACACACGGAAATAGAATTAGGTATAAATTATATTTTATTTATTACTATTTCTCAAAAGAGCTTAACAGATAATTACTATTTGATTTATAAAATTCATCATCATTCTTCATTACTATACTTCTGTCTCAGAAGTATAGTAATGAAGAATTGTGCAAAGAAGCTCTGAGTTTCTGTGTGGTCAAACTAGCACCCCACTTTGGGCCAAATCTTTACATGGTCGCTTGTATGATATGTATTATTGTGTTAACTGTACAATATGCATTCCTCCAGTCCATGTCTCGGTTAGTTGAAGATTCAAGAAAGTTCATCAAGGTCGGTGACAAACTGTCAAGGACTACAGGTTTGGGGAAAGAGTGGAAAACCCTAAGACCAATTACTATTGGAGTTGGTCAGCTTTTTGAATTTAAGCCAAATGTATTCCCTTATTTTAATGTCATTGTAAACAGTACTCTCTCAATAATTCTATCCGTGCCGGGTTAGTTGCGCCCCGCATTGGAAACAATTCCGTATTTCCGATATGGAAACTTGAATATTATTTCACTTGAGCTTAGTTTCATGGAAGTCTGTTGGGCTTCAGAACATCATAACATGCAATGACGAGAATCGTAAAATGTCTAATACAATTGTATTTATGTTGTGCCCGGGTAATACTTCATGCTTGATTTTGCCGACACCAGAAGAGTAGTCATACTGAATTTGTTATTTTACTCGTATGTAATGAGTGTATTCCAATACGGTGTCGCTGAAAAGAGGGAACGTTGTTTGTTTTACCGTACTTACAAAAATATATGTCACGGTCAAGGTAGATTTTCCAATTAATATAATATTTAATTTCATTTGACCATTTTCAGAACAATTAATGATAGGAAATATTATTGTGACTTTCTTATTTTGGCTAGCTCACTTTACTGAAGGAAATATCCCCTATCAATTCTTACTGGTTGGGAATTGTTCTACATGAAATTAATAGTCGGCAGACACACTATATCTCAGTTAATCATCTTTATTCAGTTTTTACTTACATGTTGATACAGAAGGATGTTTGACAAATATTGCTCACAATGGGAAGAAAGAGAATCGAGATTTACACTTTCACTATCTCTGCCTCTCTGTCCTGGTTATCCACTTGGGTCTTATTTATATCTTTAATCTTAAGGACATTTACAATTTGTTCTATTCGCTTAATTGCTTCCTAGTTACTAGACTTCCTTGTACATACAAGGAAGTGACCATGATTTTGAGATTAATTACAAGTCACCTTGCCTTGACTTGCCCTTGTCCTTCCAGACTTGATTCTTACATTTTACAATTAACTTTTTCCTTCCTTATCCATTAGCATAATCTTACTTGACCACTCCTTGTCCTTTACCATTCATCTTATCTCACGCTCTGTCTAAATACATTGTCTTGCCATGTTCTATCTAATACATTGTCTTGCCATGTTCTATCTAATACATTGTCTTGTCATGTTCTATCTAATACATTGTCTTGTCATGTTCTATCTAATACATTATAATGTTAGAATGTGATATCATTATTATAGTCTAACATGTATCCCCCTATGAAAAGAAGACAAGTACTTGAATTAAAGATGATAACGTCAAAAAAAATTTTTTAATGCTTTAAACTCTAAAAAACCTTATCTGTAATCTAAAGAAGGACAGGCCACAAGATTTTGAAACTTATTATTATTATTCTTTTTGAAAAAAAAATGTCTAAAGAATTACAGAACAAAAAGTATAAGATGAAGATCTAACATGTATTTTGAAGGTTGACAGCGTTAATTTTGTTTTGGTTTTTGATTAAAATAAACTATGATACAGATTATTAGAATGAAACACTTTAAAGTACACCAAAAGATTTCCACAAGCTAATGCCGAAAAACGTACCCCCGTGCCCACTCAATCAACTGCCGGACACATATTAAACTGAATGGCGAGAATATTATTTTGAGAATCGTGATTCTCAATCGTGGAATTGTATAAAATATCAAAATCCGCAGTGGTCGGAATGTAGTCCGAAGAGTTGCGCAAATCAGCATTTTGTGTGGAATTTGCTAATACCATTCTCATAAAACTTGATCGAACTCCACATCTATACGGTTCGAATAAGCTTGAGATAACTATATTAATATCTAAACATCTAAGAGTTTGTCGTGAGAGAAGACATGGATGATTATTATAAACGCGTTTGACACATTCTACCTTTCCCCCAAACTGGATTTGTCCTCCCCATATTACTACACCTCTCCGATCACCAGTGACGCAATAATTTTGATCCAATGGACAGGGATGAAGAAAATCGGTATTATCTACGAAAACTACGGAAGTATCATAATTTTGGATCGTTATATTTACTTTACGTATGTGATAGTTGTACACTGTAGAGTAAGTTGTCCCTGTCCATTGATAGTAAGCCGATGTCTTCAACGTAGTGGCCCAATGGTTCCAAGTTAATTGAGTCAAAGGATGACCACGAAAATCGTGCAATTGATTGACTAAGACTTTACATTGTTCTTTAGTGATAGGTTCATACCATGACTCGGCAACTCTTTCCGTCTGCCCAAAAAAATATACCGTCTTGGCCTCATGTTCTCCACGACCCCAACATTCGAAGCCAGTCCCTGTCGGTCCTAACAAGTGTGAGGTCATGATTGTCACCGGGATGACAGCGGCCGTTTCAGAGCTGAAGGAACAATTTGATGGATCGGCTGGAAGTTTCCATAATGCGCCAACTACGAAATGGGATAATTGGATGGGATTGGTGATCGGATGGGTGTCTAATGAGATGGCCCCAGACTGGTGATTTGATCCATTTGTGGGAAAGTCAGGCTGTGTCAACCATGCGTTTAGCGTATCGTCATTGATGGAAATGATGTGAGCGTGTGCTCCCGTAATAATCATCCATAAGAAAGTGATTCCCTTCATGGTTTTTTTTAAAACTACAAAAAGAAACATAGTATAAGTACAAGTGATAGTTAAAAAATGAAAAAATGAAATGAAAAAAAATACTACAACTACTAGTAAATCTTATTTAATGTCTATAAAACCCTTTTCCTCCACCAAGTCATTTTGTTGAATAGTTCCTGTATTGTTGTCTGTATCAAATTCTTTGAAGAAATGTGGTCCTAGATACTCCGCGTCGGTGTCGAATATGTAGTGTGCTTTCTTAATTTGATCCGGGATGCGGATTTGATTCGGGATAGTTCCACAGTTGGACGAGTGAAAGAGATGTATATGTTGTGGAGAACCCCATCTGAGATGATCTGTTAATGTCTCGAACTTCAAGTTGACCAAGTAGTCGACCGCTGGATCCATTGGTGCTTTGGGATGGACATTTGTGCTGCTAGTGATTAGGCTCCTACTGATCCCTAGATTAGCTCCACAGGTGAAATCCCTGGCCAATTTTAAGTCGCTTATTATGATGTCAAGTGTTGGACAAATTAACTGTCTACGCGTCAAGAAACATGAAGCTGGTGCGTGTTTGTAAATTTTGCAAGTTTCATTCGACGGTGAATTCCAGATGATAGTAGAATTATTGATGTAACACGAACTTGTAGCAAATTGACAATGCGTTCCATCTGCATTGTCTTCAGTTTGTAGGGAACCTGTTGCTTGTTGAAAAGTGAGGTTCACAATCTGTAGATGGTAGTTCGCAATGTGAAAAGAAGCATTGGAATTGGCTTGCAAAACTGTATTGTTCATGGTTAATTTGTCTTGTGTTTGAAAGTGTGTCGCGTTCAGCTGCTGTAGTGGTTGTTTTTTTGGTGTGACTTTATGCGTTGCCATGTGTTTACATGCGGACGGAGTAAGGAACGTATATACGTTTTCTACTGACCAATGTACAGGTGCTGTGGCTGATGCAATTCTTGAATACACTTCTGTGATTTTAGTGCATTTAAACCCACTTAAAGAGGATTTGGAAATGACATTGGACCAGAATGAGACAGCTATTTTGATTCCATCACGAATAGAATACGGACAATCTTGGCTTTGGTGTTGTAAAACGCCGACGACGTATCTTGGTTCGTCAGACAGAGCCAAATGACTAACTTCCGTGAAATGGACTACATTGTCATCACTGTGTAATTTTAATCGTAATAATGGATGTTCAGATGGTTCCCTCAAATGTGCTGTTGTGTAGAAGAGTAAAGTAGCCATGATGACCCATCGCATTGTTGTTATCAACTGTCAAGTAATGGATATAATCGATTATGTTGGTATTTAACCGATCTGGACTGTGTTAACGGAAAACAGAAAAAGGAAAAAATAAGATTAGGAAAAGGTGTTCAGGAAGGATTTGTCAATTGTACAGCTGAGATCTGAAGTGGAACTCCTTCCTTGAAATGTTGGATTAAACTACTGAAATCTGAATCGCCATCGAATGTGTCTGAAATTGAAAAGTGTTCTGTAGGTTTGATAGCTGATGTTACTCTGAGTTTTGTTAAGCCATGTCGATGTCCACATAATGAAGTAGTACGTAGTGATGTCATTATTACCCTCAAAGTTGGGCAAATAATTCGGTGAGCGGAAATGTAACAACTGTCTGTTCTTGGAACTGTAATATTTTGAATTCTTTTCTTGGGAAATTCTTCGGGAACGTCGATCAGAAGAATCCCTCTATCAGAAAGGCAATTCTTCATAGTTGTCTTACAGGGTGTTTCAAAGGTATGTGTTGTAGAATAAAAAACATCGTCATATGGACCAACCGTAAAAACTGGAATTTTCTGAAGGTGGTATTTGGTCACATTAAATTGACAATCTGTTTTGTCTTTTATCACGATGTGCGAGAGAATTACTGCTGTTGGATATTCCCTCTCCACGTATGTCTGCGCATTCAAAGGAACGTGGTTTGGACCAATTCCAGTGATTATCATGTTGATACATTCGTCCACCGTAATGTCATGAGGTAAATACGTTTTAGTCAGAGTTGAATGGATATAACGGTTTCCCCTTATTTGAACTGAAACCAAAGATGCAGTTTTCTCACATGAGTACACCAAATTTTTAGAGTTTGTTAGGTAAAACCGGTGTAATTTGACTGGAACTATGGTTGTACTCGTTGAAAAGTCATATACACAAGGATAATCGTACGTGTATAAATGGGCTACAATCCAAGAGGTCATAATGGGTTTTGGTTGTGTACTTTTGAATGTAAGGAAAAATAAAAAAAGGAGAATATCTGTGTCCATTGTGTACTGAGGAGTGTCAAAGTGAAAACTGTGGAGGAAAGTTGGGATAGAAAGAATGGATCGATGAAAAGGAAAGGAAAGTAAGGAGAAAATTATTGAGGAAGTCGTGGAAAGTCGGTTTTCATTATAGCTCGGTGAAATGGAACTTGGGTGGTACTGCAGTTTGCACACTCAAAGTCGGGATTGTGATCAGATTCCGGAGCTGACGGAGATAAATCTGGGTAAATAGGAGTACATTCTTCCATTTCTAGTGCTAGGACGGTTGTTGGAATTTCTCGATTTTTCTTGTTTCTTGAACTTGCTGAGCGATAGGATGGTGGTGCCGATCTTGGCAAATCTTGATAAGTAGCCGTCCTGCGCATGGAACGTAGAGTGATTTTCTTTGTTAAAATGCAACATCCACAAAAAAGTCGAAAAATTGGTTTTCTAACACACCAACAAATACGGATAAAAACGTAGAGCAATATGATTCCAAGCACTGTGACTCCAATCTGATACAAAAGAGTTTGAATTGGTGTCAAAGCCAAAGATCGCAAAGCTTGTGCCAATTCTTCTTGAGCTTCTGATAACTTGTCACCCCTAGCTGATGCCCTAATGACGTTGTCGAGTGTAGCTGGCCGTTTGATTTGCTGTAACATACTTAACAACGTATCTTGATTTGACAAATCATCTGCTGAAAATGTGCCTTGAGACATGAAGATTTGATCTTCCAGACGGTTAATTTTTCTCTCAAATTGTGGTGCCGTTGGTAGGTAAGGTATGTTGAATTTGGCAGATACATTTGATAATAAGACCATGCCATCTTCAACCGTATCAAAGTAAAACGGTCGTTGGTCTTCGCATTCAATCGTGTCAGGTTGCTCAACTATCTGGTGGGACATTTCGTTCATGTATCCTTGAAACCTTTTATGGTCATACATAAAAGTGACCGGTATATTTCGGGTGCAGTTGGTCGTATCACGTTGTTGGAAAAAAATACGAGTCAATTTCCACGCATTGTCTAACCTCCAAAGCGTCCCCTGAGTTCTGTACAGTATATCTTTGTGATGGTAGGAGGACTCTTGTTATAAAGCCTGCTTGTCTAACCTCAGCCATGGAGATTAGTAAATCCAGGATTTGTTTTTGGTTGATACAGCATGAGTGGTGGACTTCTTGTAAGGCTGATGTGATATTTTGTTGTATTATGGTGTATAGATACTGAAGTCTGGCATTTACTTCACCTGACGTAAATATTCTGGAATTCCGTCGGTTCGCTTCTGGTTCGTAACGATCGATAATGGCCTGATCTGCATAAGAAAGTCGCATTTGTTGTTTTGGATGTTGGTAATAAAACTCTTCAATTTTCTCTGTATCTCTCGGTCTAGTTGTAGTTGAGGTGGACGTCTCTTTTTCTTCCTTGTGTGCCCTTAGAATATCAAAAATTTCTTCCAAGGAATCTCGGTGATTATTTAACATAGGAAGATGGGTGAGATCGGCTGAATTTGGTGGTGTGATGATCGGTCTCTCGGATGGTTCTTGAAAAACAAGTGATTTCAATGGAACCTCTTCTGTCCCATTGAAAGTTGGGATGAAGGTGACATTCTGTGATTCTTGTAATGGTTCAGTTTGAACAGGTCTATTTTCCTCTGGGTGGTTGACTGTCTCGTGTCCGCTGGAGTGAATTGAGACTTCTTCTTCTTCATTAAATTCTGGAATCATTTCTGCGGGTTTTGGAACAGGAATTGTGCTCAATGGAGGATGAATACTTGGTGTTACTTTATGCATGAGGTCATCTGGAATTATTTCGGCCTCTTCGTTTTCTTCAAAATTTGGAATGTGACGACGGGACCTGGTTTGCGTGACATTAATGAGCTTGTCGTACATTGTAGTTGTGGCTGTCGTGTTGTCGATGTCCCCACTTCTGTCTTGTGTGTACAACAAACCTTGAATGGAACTAAACATTGCCAACGAGCAAATATTAATTGTGGTTGTATTTGACATTGACAATGTTAGTTGTGGACATGTGAGTCTGTCATCTCCTCTGGAATATAGGCATAATGTGCTCGGCCCTCGTGTCAATCTACATTCCGAAAGTAGCTCTGGGTCCCAGATTAGGACAGATTTGTCCTGGGCCAAACAGAATGCTTGATTGTATTCGCATTGTTCCACTAAAGGAATAGATGTAATGATGGTCTCATCTACGTTAGATCTAGCGATTGTGATGGCGTTAACAGCATAATTCGTGATAGTTTGTTCATTCTTGGAAGGCCATGAGTAGTCCACTGTAACCTCATTTTTTGTGGTCCATGTATTTGAGCCAATTTTGACTAACTTCTCTCCTTCCGGTGATGTCATACTTTTGACCATATCGCGGCAAGCTGCTGGAGATAGATATTTATCCTCTGTTTTCGTCTCGTGGGCGTATCCCCCGAAAAAGAATGTGTCGCGATATGCGTATGTAGATGTAAATTTGCATGCGAAACCATGAACGGCCCGAATTCCAGGCGTATCTAGCCAAAATGTAATCGGTACAACAACATTTGGCTGGTCGAGTTTGAGATATTCACAGTTAATCGATTTGGGTAGACGATACAACCGATTAGAATTGACCTGAGCATTGCAATAGTATAGTTTCGTTTCCTTAGGTTTGAGGGATGCGAAGTATTTGTGGTTCGCCTGAATGGTGTGTTGATCTGGAACATCTTGCGCTGCTAATCCAATGACGAGACCGAGTAGGAGAATGAAGATGTCCATGCTGTAGATAGTACTTGACGTACTTGAGGTGTTGAAAGTATGACTTGGTGTTGGAAAGGTAAAGGTAAAGGGTTAATTACGTTATGTTTGATTCAAACTTAAACTAAAATATGTCTATACTTATTGCTATTTTTATTAATTAATTTCATAATCATCAAGATAACGTGGACGCTGCGTTTGGCGTGTGGACCGCCTTAAATTTGGTCTTACTTGCTCTGGTTCAGGTATATCATCGTCCGTGTCTGAGACATGATCAGGTATTTCAGGAACCTCATCTATTATATCCTGTAAATTATTATACCATTGCGATACAGCATAGGAGTGCAATTCATGTGCGAAATGTACCATGCTCAGAAAGAACGAGTTTTTGTCAGAGCAGGAAGGTAAAAGCTCCACAGCCAAATGAAAAAACGAAGGTAAGAGAGGAGTGGTTAACATGTATGTGATTATTAGCTTGAAGGCGAATACTTCCCAGTCACCCCCTACTAATACAAAGTTAGTAACAGGAATATTTTTTGTTAAGAGCAAAAGATGTTTTAACTCATGCACGAGTGGAAAGGAAATACGTGTGTCCAGTTTCCTTGTAGAAGTCCTTGAGTCAACTGTCCAAGGTGGATTGGGAACCTCTTGCCCTTGTGTTTGCGTCAAATATATGTGCAAATATTTTTGTCCGTCCTGAAGAATCGAGTTTAGTTGTTCTTCCTGTAACTCATGAGTAGAAGTTATCAAATGAAATGTATGTACATACAACGAGTTATAATTTGTATTGTTTTTTTGTTCATGAGAAGTGAATGTCAGCTTTTTTAACATGGAAATAGTAGTATTTATGTTCACAATGTTATCCATGAAAGCTTGTCTCGTTAAACATATGTCAAAGAAAGGAGTGTCTTCGTCAGGAGTTTGTGTGTGAATTAATCGCATCCTTCTGACGTGACATAAAAATCTGCGTTTGGTATCGTTACATTCAACAAGGTAAGTTAAATCGTTATATTTCTTTATAATTGTATAGTTTCCGTAATAATATGCTACCCATTTCTTTGATACATTGGGTATTTTCTTTAAGGATTTTGGAAAACTCAACCGGACTTTATCGTTAATATTATAGGATACGGGCGCATGACCTTTAATTACTCTATCGATTGTCTGTTGCTGTTGTTTGTTCATTGTCTTTTTAACAAAGTCCCATAATTTTGTCAATTTGGTTTTGTGTTCTATTATGTCATATGAAACGATCTCAACGTCATCCGCCAGAGAAAATTCATTTGGGAATTTAGGTGTCCTTGCATACAGAATTTCAAATGGGCTTAATCCATTTAATCCTTTATGTGGACTCGCGTTATAACTAAAATTTAGGGCTGCTAAATTCTTATCCCAATCATCAAAATTTTTCTGGCAATAATGCTTAAGCATATACGTCAGAGTCTGGTTCGTTCTTTCAGCTACCGCATTTCCCCTGGAATGATATAAACTGGTATGCCTGATTTGAGTCTGAAAAACTTTTGCATGGTTGTGTAGGAGGCGAGAAATGAATTGTGGACCATTGTCTGTTATGATTTGTTTGGGAACCCCGAATTTGAAGAAAATCCTTTCTTCAAAAAATTTTGCTACTACTTCTGATGTTGTACTAGAAAGAGCTTGCCATTCCGCCCATTTGGAAAACATACAAACTGCGTTTATTATGTAAAGATTACGATTATTTGAGGCATTGAATGGACCAATAATGTCACTGGACCATATTTCAGTAGGAAAATTTGGAATTATCATTTTTCCAGGCAGTCCCGGAATTTTATTATAATTTCTTTTTAGTGTAGCACAACTTGAACAGTTTTGAATGTAATTATATACGTCAGTTTTGAGCGTTTTCCAAAAGAAACGTTTTTGGATTTTCATATATGTTTTTGAAAATCCTCCATGACCCCCTAGACCTGGCGAAGTGTGGAATTCACTTATTATTGTATGCACCATTACTTTGGGTATTACTGGTCTAGGAAAACCAGACTGCATATTTACTAAAATATGATCTTGCATTTTATATTTGTTCATGTTCACTGAATCTTGAGCAATTTCCCTAATGATATTCTGACAAAACACATCATCGGTCTGTAGTTCTTGCATGTTTGATATTTCTGTGTGTAAAACAAGTAAAACCTCTTCAGACGCTACGAATGGATTGTGTAATGCAATTCCTGTGTCGTCAAGAATAGTATCTGACATGAATGTTTTGGCTTCAGTATCTCTACTTAGCCAATCTGCTAATTGATTGAACAATCCAGGATGATGTTTTAGTGTAAAATCGTAGTGTGCTATCATTGCTGCTAATGCCTGCAATCTATTTTCTTCCTGTTTATTGCGTCCTTTAGTCACGACAAAAGTGGTCGGAAGAGCATCCGTGTATGCTGTGAACTTTCTGCCGTATAGTATACAATGAAAATATACTATGGAGTGAGCTAATGCGGACAGCTCTAAATGTAAGGATGGATACCTGCGCTGTGCTGGTTTCAAAGCACAGGAAAAAAATGCGACTGGGATTAAATGACCTTTCTCGTTAATTTGTAACAATGCCGCTCCGAGTCCTCGAATCGAAGAATCGGTGACTAATATGGTCTGTCTATCCTCCTTAAACCAATGCAATAAGGGTGGTTTTGTTAAAATATTAATTATTTTCCTGAATGCCTCTTCGTGTTCCTCGTCCCATTGAAATTTACCTTCTGTGTGTAGTAAAACGTAAAGTGGTCGGGCAATTGCTGATAAATTTAAAATTGATTTGCGAAACCACGCGGTCATGCCCAAAAAACGGTGCAGGGCCTGTCTATCCTTGGGCCTTGGTGCATTGACCACAGCGAGTGTTTTTTCTGGGCTTAAATGAATTCCAAAGGAATCCACAATATGACCGAGAATAGCTAATTTGTCGTAATTAAAATTTGACTTTTTAATTTCAAGTTTCACGTTATGTTCCCTCATACGTTGAAAAGCTGCCCTTAAATGTGAAATATGTGTGTCTATTGTTTCATCGGCAAATAAAATGTCATCCACATAAACCTGTAGATGAGAATACAGAAGTCCTTGGAAAATTTTGTGCATAGCCATGACAAAGGTTTTTGCGGAGTCTTTGGCGCCAAAAAATACACGAGTTGGGCGAAAAATACCCTCGTAAGTCACGAACGAAAGAAGATCTCTTGATTCTGGAGCTAATTCCAGTTGATGGTACCCCGCCTTGAGGTCAATTTGTGATAAATGTTTGTGCCGTTTCTCTAGCCAATGAAATATGCCGTCGATTGTGTTCATAGGAAAACTTGAATCCTCAATGTATTGATTTGCTCGTCGCAAATCCACGACTAATCTCCACTTAACGTTAGAAGTTCCTGGTTTGGGCACAACGAGTACTGGCGCTGCGAATGGTGCGCTGCTAGGTTCTATTGAACCTTCCTTTAAGAGTTGGTGAATCATGTCTCTCTCAAATTTCATTTTTTCCCATGGTTTAGGGATCGGATTGGACTTAAATGGGACCGGTTTTTCCTTAAGTTTAATTGTGTGTACATAATTTTTAATTGTAGATACTGGATCTCCTGCTTTATAGAATACGTCCCTAAATTCAATTAATAAGTCCTCTAATTTTATTTTATCGTCCAATGGGGTGTTAGGATTTATTCTGCTTAATATATTCTGAATATGTTCTTGTATGTCTGTGGAATATGTACTTAAATCTCTGTCTGATAATACTTTGGAAGGTGGAATATTATGTTCTTTGTCGCCAACGCGAAGTGTGTCCGTGTGTTTAAAGTCGCCGTCTGTCATTCCTGGTTTGACAGTGTCAAATAAGTCGAATTTTATGTCTAAAAAATTATTTTTGTCATTGTTTGTATATGGTGTTTGGTCTTCAGGTTCTGATATAAGAAAAACGAACTGGGTAGATGGAACAAGTCGATCATCTAATGCTTGAGATGAAAAATCATCTGATTTAGGAGCCACTAGCATGTGTGCAAGGTTGGCAGGAGAAGCGTCCCTATCCTGTGAATAGTTGCACGTTAAAATTGCCATTATTTCAACTATTTTGGATCCGTCTGTTTTACCATCTGATGTACAATTATTGGCAACCCAGTGACTGTCAGTTATCTCCTCAACATCATAACTCAAATGAGATTGAGAATAAAGTTGATTAGACCCGTGTGTATGCAGAGTAGACTCTGGCTCAATGGACAGAACAGGTTCCGACTTAATGGGCAGAAAAGATTCTGGCTTACTGGTGTATAGCACAGGACTACCACCGGAATGTTGTGTGTGTGTGCTGTAATGAACAGCTATGTCATGAATTAAATCGTCAGTCAGTTCTACAGTATACAGAGTCGTGCCTGCGTTGGCGTTACTACGTGTTGCAATTTTCAACATAGGTATTTGAATACCTCTCCAATGTACTACTTCCAAATCATAGTCAATGTGCATTTTCTGTGGGAGCAAAAAGTCATTGCCGCACAAAACTTGATGCTTAAAGTTTGTCAGACAAAGAAAAGTGTGTTTGATGGTTATATTACCTAACATTACGTTCAAATTTATCATGCCCAAAACTGAAACTAAATCCACACCAATTCCTGAAAGAAGAACTGGTGTTGGTAGTGGTACTATTTGATTCACGTCAACAATTTTACTATCTATTAAGGATGTACTACTAGCGCTGTCGAGAACTATATTATATGTTTTTGAATTTATCTGACCTGGAACTCTTAGAAGGCCAGATATTGTGCCTATATTTAATATAATATGATCAGGTTGAAAATACGGATTTTCTGAGACGTGCACTTTCTCATTATCCCCGCACTGAACTTCCCTCTCACTCAAATCGGTTACTATTGAATTTATAATTTCATTGGATAGAGAATTGGTGTTACTATTTATTAATGTTTCTATGGATTGTGAGTGAGACGGAGTCACTGCTGGGTTGGAGTGTTTGACTTCCCTTGTTGCTGGCGAGTGTCCATTCCTCGCGTCTTCCCCTGGTTTCCCTGATTTTTAAGAACACGACAATTTTCACTCGAATGTCTGCAGTCTCCATGGAAACTGCATTTTTGCAAGGGTAAATCTGGATATATGCGGTTCGACCCTTGCTCATTGGAATTATTTTGCCGTTTGCCATTCTTGAACGGTTCTGTACAACGCCGTGCATAATGTGGACCGCCACACTTGAAACACTTCTGCGGGTTTTTTTGACAATCACTACGCCAGTGATTACCACCGCACCCATAACAGACAATGTTTTTTGGTGGCATACTTGTTGGTTCAGGTTGAAGTTTTTCAACTTTTTGTAAAGCCAGAGTAGTCAATTTTTCAATAACTTCGTCTCGCTTACTGGGTTTTGGAGTAAGTGAAAGCCCTTGAACCGCCATTACTTCCTCATCCTGAGTCAACATTCGCTCTGAATTCTCAACTCTTCTCATTAAATCTAGAAATGCAGAGATTGTCTGAGGTTTGAACATCCTAACCTGCTTCATGTACGCTGGTCGAGCATTGTTAACTAGTCTTCTAACTTTCTGATTTTCAGGCAATGTACTATCATATGCGTTTAGTAGTGCCAAAAAATCGAATGTATATGTTTCCACATTTTCATTAATTCTTTGCTTACGTCTCATGAATTTCTGCTCAGCCGAATCCTTATCGCCAAACGAATTAAATGCTTGTTGGAGAGCTAACGAAAGTTCATCAAAATTTAGAATTGCTGCAGAAGCTGCTTCTTGTTCTTTTTGAGTTTTACCGTCTGCTTTAGCTTTGTCTTCAGCTGCCTGTGCTAATATCTGGGTGTCTGCTAACCAGCGATAGTAAAATTTCTCGGCTGAGTCTTGTAAACTATTTCCTAAGACAGCAAACCATCGATCTTTTCCCCAGCCATTTACCTTCATTGCATGATCAAATTTTTGCAAATACTGTACAGGACATGTATCTCCCTTATACACAGGTAAAACGGCGTTAAATTTTGCTATGTGTGCTGTTGCAGCTGCCATTGCTCTAGCTTGTTTTGCTTGCCTATATCTAGTCTGTTTAAGTTTACGTGGCGTTTTGAGAGGAGTTTGGTAAGGATTTTTATGTGCCCCTGTTTTACTCCGAGTGTTCATTAACGTTAGTACAAAGGTAAAAGCATAAGCTATTAAAATTCATACTTACGACAAGAGATGAAATGGGATGATGATACCTGATCCGTCTCCGACACTTGGGATGATATTCCTGAGAGCCTCGCCACGAATTTGAACTTTATGTTATTGTCAATTGTAAAACCACATTATTGTCCAAATGTTCACTAATTTTTATGGTCTCGGGTAAACCGTTTTGTCGAGACCACGTTGGAGCGCCAGGTTGATAGGAAATATTATTGTGACTTTCTTATTTTGGCTAGCTCACTTTACTGAAGGAAATATCCCCTATCAATTCTTACTGGTTGGGAATTGTTCTACATGAAATTAATAGTCGGCAGACACACTATATCTCAGTTAATCATCTTTATTCAGTTTTTACTTACATGTTGATACAGAAGGATGTTTGACAAATATTGCTCACAATGGGAAGAAAGAGAATCGAGATTTACACTTTCACTATCTCTGCCTCTCTGTCCTGGTTATCCACTTGGGTCTTATTTATATCTTTAATCTTAAGGACATTTACAATTTGTTCTATTCGCTTAATTGCTTCCTAGTTACTAGACTTCCTTGTACATACAAGGAAGTGACCATGATTTTGAGATTAATTACAAGTCACCTTGCCTTGACTTGCCCTTGTCCTTCCAGACTTGATTCTTACATTTTACAATTAACTTTTTCCTTCCTTATCCATTAGCATAATCTTACTTGACCACTCCTTGTCCTTTACCATTCATCTTATCTCACGCTCTGTCTAAATACATTGTCTTGCCATGTTCTATCTAATACATTGTCTTGCCATGTTCTATCTAATACATTGTCTTGTCATGTTCTATCTAATACATTGTCTTGTCATGTTCTATCTAATACATTATAATGTTAGAATGTGATATCATTATTATAGTCTAACAATTAATACGTTTAAACAATTATTTACGTCCGAACTTGTTCTCAAAAGTCAAGATGTCAATATCAATTGTTCTTAAAATCGTGTCAGAAAATAACTGATCGTATTAATTCGGATATTTGCCTTGGCCGTAACATGAATTGTTACCCTGTATTTAAAGTACTTTTTAATGGAAATAGTGTAATTGAACAAGTTCAAGAATAAGTAAAATTTATTAGTTGAAATGTTACGGGTTGTGTTGTAAGGCGGAGTTTGGTTGCTTATGGGTGCCAGAGAAATTAAAAACAGTTAAACAATTCATTCGGGATTCGATTATTGTATCCTCAGGATATCTGGTCCAGCCTAATCAAATACTAATAAGTAAATTACTTATTAGTATTTGATTAGGCTGGACAACGTTGAAAATATTGCAGAACATGGAGACGGAAGCTTGTACTGAAGGCATTAAATATTTAAATGAGATGTCGCAATTTATTTTGACTTGACAGTCCATGCGTAAACCGCATGAACAATATGTGGAATTCAAGATCCTGGAAAATTTTTGTGACGATATTTGGGAATTCGATAACTGTGAGACGGTCAAATTATATATATAATTACCACCGACTATCCTGTTCATCGTGGAAAGATTGATTAGATATGAGTATAATAGTTCCATTGAAAGACGTTTTCGATCATATCAACTTATGCGACGTGGTGAAATAGAATATGCTCAGTTTTGCATGAATGTTTCTGGACTCCACCAGGTGGTTTTCATTCTGTAGGTGTCGTTTGTTCAAATTCGTTGCTTCTACTGCTGTCATTATGTCGATTCTCACACTGTGTAAGCGTGTACGATATTTGAGGAAAGAAACTGATCCAACTGTTGCTTGGACTAACGTTATGAGAAAGATCATTCGATTTGGCTCTTTTTGGAAAGTGTTACCATTTGAGTGGGATGAAAACAACGGTTTAGTCGCTGAGACTAAGAAAAAATCCCACATCTTTTTGTTTATATTTAACTACTGGTTAGTTTTATTCTCTCGAACCGGGGCAATGATATATGGTGTTCATGGATTATACTGGGGTTAGTTTGAACTAACAACCAAATTAATTTCACTCTACAATATATTGATTAACGCAATCGTGGCCAGTTTCTCGACCGGTATCTTACTTCGTCGAAAAAATTTTGTGGCACTTAATAACCAGATTCTACTCCTCTCGTCAACTCCAACTACAGGTAAATTAATTGTAATAACTTATTTTTGCATACATTTGTAAATCTAATGGACAGAAGTGATGGATTTTTAAAAATACACCCAATCGAAAGGGCTTAAGAAATTGAAATGTCAGAATGTCGTTCTGGGGGCTGAAATTGATGAATAATTCCTATTCTTTCAGAACCAAAATCAACTCAGAGTATGGTACGCGCAGCAAGGGTCATCAATATTATATTCAGAGTCTTCATTGTTATTTGCGTAAACGATGTATTCTCAGCGATATTTGAACCTCAGGTGATGTTAAAAGTAATCCCAACCCTTCGGTCAGATCAGTGGGTAATTCTCTTCATTGTCGGAGTACTGCGTGTGGTCGGTGACCTGTCCACTGCCTCTCTAAGTTGTGCACACTGTGCTGCTCTTCATGTATCTTACCACCATACGTGCTCACATCTCATCATCCTCGTAAGTCTAAATTACATTGTAGCGATATTAGGAGTAATAGAGAACGTGCCGGTTCCAACGCTAACACTAACTGAAACGCTGCTTCACGCATCGTTTGAGTTTAAGTTTTAA